>DF240532.1:43776-113948 GCA_000507305.1 Breviolum minutum Mf 1.05b.01
CCAGATGCGTTTTTTCCAAGTTCAGAGAATGCATCTTGTCAAGGGTGATCCGTATTATCATCAAATTTGTCGAATGCATTCTCTGAAGGAAAACAAACGCATTGGCGAAATTCCATTTCTACGAGCGGGAACGCACGACAGCGATCGCACGACACACGATCACGAACGCACGACCGCAGGCAGCTAAGCTAGTTGGTGGTTGAACCAACCCATCTGAAAAACATTTGTCACATCTCTCCAGCTAGGGGTCAAAATCAAAAATCTTTAAAACCACCGCCAAGATCTTTTGCTCCACCAAGTGTGCAGCCATTGTTTGAAAAACAACACGAAAAGTATGGAACTTTTTAAAGTTCTGTCACTTTATCAAGCTTGGCTAGCCAGCTAGTCGGAAAAACACCAAATGGTTGATATTTTTTTTGAAATTCATGGTAGACCTTCCATGAACCGAGCCTGTTTTTTGTGTGAATGTCAACCGCCTGAAACCTCCTCAACTTGTGGTACCCAAAAACACCAAATAACTTGAAGAGCCTGAAAAAGATCTTAAATTATCCAAACACCGAATTGAAGTGAGATGTTGAAATACATTCAAAAAACCGTCTATACTACCTACCCTTTAATCTTGCCAGAAGTCAAATGTCATCTTCAAAAAGTTTCACACCAACGTTAGTAGCAAAATGAGGCCATCTCCCATCATCGACCGACAACCTCAAGCAGCAAGTTCCCACAGATCAGAGGTGGGCGCACCACTCGTCCACTGGGAAAGCACCTGGGTTTTGTCGGACGAGTTGGTGGTTGAAGTCACCAACCAACCCATTTGAAAAAATATGCTCGTCAAATTGGATCATCTCCCCAGGGAGAAGGGGTGAACATGAACAATATTTGAAAACTACCACCTTACGGAGAAACTACATACAACAAAGCATCTCAACGAGTTGACTTCCCCAGACTTCGTCTCCCAGTATGGGGATGGTTTCACATGGTGGGTTGACCCCCAAAAAACCTCCCAAACCTATACCGTTTATGAACCAGAAACCTGGAGACAAACCTATGCCGTTGGCTTGGTTTCGTTGACGTATACTACTTTTTGGAGACAAAACCTCCTTTTAAACTCCGCTCATGATGAAGACCAAATCCAAAGTTGGCAACATCTCTGATGATAAAAAAAACCGCCGAAAATATAGCCCCTGAAAAATGATGCAACAGGAAGATGAACTTTCCAAATTTCTTTCCGAAATTTGGGATGCATTCAGATTACTTTTTTTCGGGGTTTATTTCGCCCGTTAGTTTCATGAAGAGTAGATCCAATTCTCAAGACCTTTGAGACCTCTAAAGCTTGAGGTTTCAGGGCAGTTGACTTCCCTCCGCGGATGTGTCATTTCTGCTAATTATGGTCATGGAAAAAACCTATCCTCAATGTTTGTGAAAATCACCTCAAACACCAGTATCTATCTAATTGTTCTTAGTGCAGGGTATTTGTTTTCAACATAAAACACAATTGCTGTGTTTTTGTATCTCTTTTCTTTATTGAACTCTATTGGCTGAGTTGGCCCTTTTTCCCAGTAAATTTGTGGCAAATGAAGGTCACGGTCACGGCTGGTATGCACCCAAATCTTAAAAAATGTCATGTACATAAAAAACCTGGTGGTGACGAGGTTTTTCGCATCCAAGGAATCTACTCCCCTGAAAACTAACGTGTCCCCTGAAAATCCATGGTTGGAAGATGTATTCCCTACTGAAATAGTCCCTTTTGGGGGACATGTTAGTTTTCAGGGGTGTATGTCGGTTTTTCTTTTACGGATTCGACTGGGCATCTCCCTGGTAGTTGGCACCAACCACTTCAGGCCACTTTTTATCTCCGAGATACAAGTTCCACATGTTCTTCGCGGTGAACATAGGCCTGACATTCGAACAAGCGGCTTGGTGACCACGGTTCACAACTGACGCATGCTGTAACTGGAAGCAATACTTGGAGAAAACAATCTCATCTCTTTCCACCTCCTTTCTTGTTTTTCTTAATTGGATCAATTTTAAGTCAATGGTTTCGAATACACAATATTTTTGGTTTAAATATGCCATGTATCTGGTAAATTCCTGGAAAAATCTCCGATTTGCTGCGCCAGTTTGGAGGATTTTTTCTTCGACAAAAAAACACCGGACCTGGAATGACATGGTTAAAAACTGACCAGAAATTATGAGGTGTGTTGAACCTTGGATTCTGGAAGTTTCTGACCAAAAATTATGGCATTCTTCCATCTCGAGCATTGAAAACAACAGCATCCAGGCATCCACGAATACCAAAAGGTACACCACCAAGATGCCACCATCGTCCCATGATTTTCAACATCACGGTCCCGGGCGGAGCGTTGGGGTCCCACACTGTGTCTGCTCCAAGACCATTTCAGCAAAGGGGTCATTCCTGCGCCGTTGAAGTTTTTAGGATCAGATTGAGTTCTCGCCGAAAATGATTTCTCGCATGAAAAACCCGTCACTTTCGGACTACCTTTGGGGATTTCATTTCAAAACAATGGTGAAAAAGATGAACCAATAAATAAACTTCCACACTCAAAAAACTTCTTGGACAGGTACAAGTTGTATGGTTGCTTGAAAGGGAATGAATTTTGCTATATTTTTGGTTGATGCAACCATCTGCTAAATGGGATCTTCAGAAATCATGATGCAACGAATGTTGACCCTTACAGAATCACGAAATGTGGAAATAAACGAAATAGGAAATCGGGACCTAACAACACATCCACAACATCCACTGCCACTACTTGAAGCTACCAAGCCAGTTGTAAGTTCTTTAACTTGCAGGCCATGACCTCTCGCACTTTGAGAGGCATTTATGGATGCATCGAAGGACAAATCGACGAATGGTCGTAGGCTCAGGTGGTGGAAAATGTTGGAAGAGATTCTGTAAGACACTGCATTTATGTCCAGAATGTATTGCGCACAACATGCAAACCTACAACACACAGTGGCACAAGATATGCTTGCTTTTCTCTGAAGCTCTGTTGCCAAGACTCTCGTCCATGGTCAGATCAGCTTTCATCCTCTTGCAGTGAGCTTCTTTCAAAACTTTCTGCAAGCACTTGCTCCTTTCTTGGTCTGATGTAGCTCGTGCTTCTTTGCACACCTCCCCATGTTGCTAGAAGTTTCTGCATCATTCGTCTGAGCTCATCCCCATCAGTGATCTTCCGCGTTTGAGCCTCAACTTTTACACTTCTCTTGTAGTGCTTGCCTCGCCGTGCAGCATCTTCTTGGTATCGAGCACACAAATTTTGTGTGTGTATGTAATTTGTGCTATCAACACCTGCAAGTTGGATGATCCATGGTGGAATTAGTGTAAGTTAGGAAAACATCTTATGCAACATCTCCACGATATATGTTTAGGTCCATGGCTTTTTCATTGGCAACATCAACTAAATCAACAGCTAAGTCAGTGAGTTACTAAAAGTCTTTAAACACATCTTAAAACCATAGCTAGTTGGTAGTTTCACCCCATTTTAAAAAATATTCGTCAAATTGGAAATCTTCCCCAGCTAGGGGACGAAAATAAAAACATATTTGAAACCACCACCCAAATAATTCTGTGATATTTCCATATCAGCCCTTCAACCAACAAAAACCACCATGGGGTCCAACACGGTGCTTTTTAAGACTTCGGCACACATCATGCCACCCCGAAACGACTTCGACCCCCGTTTGACGGTGTCTTCAATTTGCGCATCTTGTCTGAGGCCAAGGTTGTTCCCATTTCCTCCTCCTGAGGCCGAGGCCGGTTGAAACCATCCGTTTGGAAGTCCCAAACACAAAAACCGGGGATGCGTTGAAACACCAAGGATGATTCATGGATTCATCTTCCGGAAGTTTCACCAAAAAGCTGGAAGACACAATTGTTTAAAAAAACAACAAACGCCACATGGCGCTGACTCATTGTGATGCTGCAATCATGTTTCTTTACATAGAGCATCACACCTGGGCATGATTCACGTCATGATTCAAAGAAAGGTGGCTGGCTTTCTAGGCAGCAGAGTTGTGTTTCTCAGTCGGATAACTATCTCGATAACTATCTCTTCTTTTCATATCAGTATTTTGGGAGGAACATCCACACAAGTTCAATTAATCATAGCTAGCAAATTAGTTAATAATTTCTGACAATCGAATCCAGTGCGTTTGGAGCAAAGCATAACTTGTTCTACTGGTGGTCTGATCAAATCCTGGCAACGTAACCATGATATACTTTCCAAACAATAATGTTCTACCCCGTATTTCCTGGCTACATCACACCATGTTTGCAGCCAACAACTATTCATATAGCTGGTGGCTTTTTTGACTTTCAAACAACTTTTTGAAACATCTATATTCATGGAACAAAACCACCGACAAAAAATCCGGTGAAAAAAATTCTTCGACCATCTTTGGAACCCTTCGAACCCCGAAATCGGCAAAAAAAGGAAACACCGCCGGTGACGTTTTTATAACGTTTTTGACACCTGGCCATTCATCATGTGCTTCCGAATGTGCACCGCATCATGAACCATCTGGAGATGCCGGAGGGAGATGGGGAGTTGAAAGTTGGACTTGGAGGAACATGGAATCACATATAGTTCCACAAGGAAAATTTCAGTATAGGAATCACTTGAACTTTAGGTTGGTGAACAAAGAACTCAAGCACTCTACGACTTGAGGAGTTTTGAGGGGTAGGTGGGTTGTCCAACTTTGGATAGACACAAAAATGATCAAAATTTGCAGGGGTGACGGAAATCAACGTGGAACCTGAAAATCAATCATTTCAGAATGATCATAATCTTTCAGATGTCCTTTCTTTTTTGGAGTTCTATATGAATTTGGAGAATTCCATATACATTGCTATTATTGGTGCAAAAAACTAAGCATCTCGATGAACATGAAACGAAAGATGGGTGAAAACCCAGGCTGCAGCTGAATGCAGATGAACCTAAAAACCTGAAAAAATCCGGGTGGTGACGATTCAGCATCCTGGGTTTCGGGTTTCTCATCCCAAAATATACATAGATGGTATGGTCACAGCTGTTTAACAAAAAGGGATTCTAGCCATCATCCACTGTGAAACTTGTGGCACCATAACTGCAAAGGATGTTCTATTGCAAAGCATCGTTCTCCAAGCTTGTTACAACAATAACCAACCAAAATGCTCTAGCCATCATACATCATGCATGCTACATGTTTCTTCCCATGCATAACGAATCCTGTTTCACTTCTCCCGCCTCTACATGATGGGGTTAGGGTGTGCTTGGGGGAAGAACTCCTGCAGCAGTTGATATGGAGAATATCCCATGGATTGCATAGGGTTTCAACAACGGGTGGTGAAACCGAAACCACGGAACACCGCCATTCTCCGATCAGCAAATCGCATCTGCCCCACCCAAGATGCACCTGTGTACTGACCTTAAAGCGGATTTTCCAGGTGGTGGAAGTGGTCACAACCGTCACAACTTCTGGGAAGATGGGATTGGTGGGAGCTTCTTTTGCCTTCAAGTTATATAGTTCAATCACACCCTAGCACGTCTCGCATATCTGGCGCAAAAATTGAATTTCCCGGTGCAAACAATAGGGGAACTTGAAAAACAACTTGCAAGAGTTTCCTTGAAATTAGATCTCAAAAACAGTTGATTCACAAAATAAGCTGCAGTGTGCTGTCCAGGTAGCCAAAAGGAAAGTTGAATGTCTTTCCCTTCTTTCAGTAGCCATGTTTTCAGCATGTTGTGTTTGAGGCAATTTATGTCAATTTATGATATAGTAATGTATTGGTATGATATGTGTGTTTCCAAAAATAGGGATACCCCAAAATGGATATTTTTTTCCATGGAAAACCCTATTTTTTAATGGATGATTTGGGGGTAAAACCCACTATTTTCGGAAACATCTTCCTACTGGTATAATTCCTGCAAATGTTTGCCTATCCATTCCCATCCATTCCCTGCATATTCCCAGCACCTTTCGGATCTTATTCTTTTCGAACTTCACCAAATCTGTGGACCTCACCGCGGAGAGGAGGAGAGATGGATGGAGGGGGCCCTCGCCTTTTTCGAGTTGGTACAAAAAACAACTTGGTGCTTGGTGCTTGGAAGAAATGAAGACGACATGAAAAAAGTCCTCCAATCCAATGATTGTTCAAATGCCGTGTAACAGCCATTCCCAGCCCTCAAAATCTGAAGTATCCGAACGGCAGCTCATCCACTGCGATCAGTTCATCATCCCTTGGCAAACTGGGATGTGTTTTCTTGTCAAAGGACAGATTTTTAGCGGGATAAAAAACAAACCACGCAAAACTCAACCAACACGATCACAAGATCTGTTTTTTTGGGATCATTTAAGGTCAAATGGGGGAGAACATGCTCCTGATGTCATCATGTACCAAGTTATTAGTCAATCTCACTTGCATCCTTCAAAGCTACTTTGGCTTGCCGTAATCATCAGGTATTTCTCAATTTCATTCATCAAGGCTTTCTGACTTACAGTACATGTGCTTTCCGGATATAGCTATCATACCATACCATTGATAATTGTTGATGGCGCTTCAATCCATCTTCTTTCCGAAAGGATGTCATTAAAGCCGTTGTTGAAAATGATGGGATCCACCACCACCCTTAACTGCTGGATTTCGACCTCCCAACCACGGTGGAACCATCATGAAATGGCATGTTTTCGCAGCGGTATCATTCGCATGTTTAGGAGCTATGAAACACGGAGATGATAAGGTCATAAACCTGAGGACACCAATTTACCACAAAAATCAACACAATGTACTAACATCCAAATTATAATATTTCACCATATTTCACCAATCTAGATATCCCTGAAATAAGGGTCCCATTTCCCTTCCACAAAGCTATACCTTTTGGGGGCCCAGGTGAGGTCTCGAGCTAATTCGACCGGAATCTTCCAAATGAGCCACGGAAAAAAAACCTCCTACTTTCCATTATAGTGCGTGTTTAATAGGGATCCTTATTTCATGGTTGATGAATTCATCCCCATAAAACTGGGTAGTTTCCCATCCCCGAAAAAAACCCTTAACCAACTAGGGTTTTTTGCATTGAGTTGGGAACCCACCTTCAATCCCCCAAGTCGACTTTTCTAGGACCCCGAACAACGGCCGACCAGGCAGGGGCGCGGAAACAGACTCAAAGGCGATCTTCGGGGGCATCTGGCAGAATTAAATTTTTGGCAATAAAATTGAGGGAATCTGGATGGGATGTGTTTCATACTGTTGATGGCTGAAATCCAGGGATCACCAGTTGAGGGAACGGTAGTTTATCCCATTATTTACCACGGGTTTTATACATCCCAGGTGGTTGTTTGGGATTTCTGAACCATTAATTAGCAGTACCAATATATACCTGGGATTTCTGTTCAGACTGGGATTCAGGTCTTTCAAACAGAATGTGTTTCAATGGATACGAGTTGTTCCGACCACCAGACTTAGGGTGTTCCTTCTAATCCCTGATTCCAAACCCTTGAGCGAAAAACAGCAATCCATAGCAATAATGTTCTATAGGATCAAAAAGGAAATAAGGGTCCTAGGTGATTTCATTTTGGAAATAACCACGTTTTCCAGCCATCACAATTTTACGAAAGTTTAGTAGTTGGGATCCCTGAACTTGAACATATCATGTCATCCTGGTGGTGACTGGCTTCCGGGATTAAAGCGCGACCTAACCAATGTATACCTACCAAGCTAGTGGTGGATTCGTACGCAAACGAAAAACAAACATTAGAGCTGTCCATCAAATGGGATGATTTGAACACACCAACAAATTTTTGGCAAACAAGTCAAACAAAAACTTTGAAACCAAGACCTAGCTAGGTGTGAAAAGAAATTGTGTATACACAGTATACATTCTAGACTGGAGTTCAGTTTTCGTTGTTTATCAAAAAATCCGTCGCCATCCTGGGTCTTCTGCAAACAAAAAGCGTTCTTCCCGATTTCTTCACATCAAATACTTGATATCGTATAGATTCATATAGTATCATGTAGTATAATTCCAATTCACCTCAGCACATCTACCAAAATTGAATAAAAACATCCATGAACATGAGGCTTGTCAACAGGAAACACCGGCCAAGATCCAAACACTATTGGAGTCTATTGGTGTTTTAAAGGCACCAACCGAAAACACGAATATCCAAGTTGATTCCAAGGGGGTCAACAACCATGTGACCAAGCTGACGCAACCTTCGGGTATCACTTTGGGACCACAAATTTTCGTTCCTTCCAACTGAAACTCCGCATGTTGGGTTTCCCATCTCCAGTCGGGTGGGTATTTCCAGGTCATTGCTATAAAACCTATACCTTAGGCCCTACCTAAACACTGGAACAGTGGATTCATGAAGGTTAAGTTCGGGTTCCGTTCATACAAACATAGAGATTATGACTACCCACTTAGCTGCCAGGGTTTTGGCAACCCCCAACCTATACCCATAGCAAAGATTCGTTCCACTTCCGCCTTCACTGATACTTCTGGCACTTCTGGCCCATCAAATGCTTCTACCACCTTGCCAGGAATTGCCACGACAAAATCTTGCCAGCTCTTTTTAGAGGTGCTAGTGAACGCGGCGTTGTTTTAACCCGAACAAACATATTTTCACCAAATGTTCGTGGATCATTTCGGCAGCAGGGGTCATTCAAATGTTTGAACACCACCAAGCTTGGATTCCGCTTCGTGAGCGTGGATGTGGCTCACTAAGCAGTTTTTCGGGCATCTTTGAGTTATATCAGCCACTTCCGGGGATATAAGACAAAATGCAACTGATCATCCAAAGTTGGCAACAAAAAACATAGGGCGAATGAAATATCATGGCAAGTACTCTTGCTTGCCGACCCATGCAAACTTGAAACTTTGGTTGCTGCATCTCTTAAATAACCAACCAAGGGTCCACATCAAGGTGGGTTTCATCCTTGCCTTCATGGGTCTTGGTTGGTTCATCTCCATCTTTGCCAATTGCCGCTTCATATCCTGGAGTCAAGGATCCACACCTTCTCACACCTTCCCACCGAGCCACGTTGAGTATCAACGAGGCTTAAAATTCCAGGTGTTAAAAAAAACAAAACCTACATGTCTTACTAAACCCCCAACCCTTTTTCATTCAACCACACCCGCAAAACTCCACATACCCCCTGCTCCAACCGTGTTTTTCTTGCTTAACCGATGTGTTACCAATGTCTCCCCCCGGGAAAAAATCCCTCCTGATTCTCTCGTTGAAGACCTTCAACTTGGTCATGGAGGCGTTTGAAATGTCCCTCCACATCGGCCAAGGTTTTCCTGTGGAGACTTTTTTTCAGGACAAACAAAAACCCTGGGGTTTGTTGGGAGAGAGTGATGTGGACCACCCTTCCCGGCCAGGAGGATTTGATCATCAACAAAAAATGACTTAGAGCTATCGTAGCGTGATATTTTTGAACTCACTCAAGTTGGGGGGAGCATGTAATAAGATAAAAGCTTTAAGCAAATCCTTTGTTTTTTTTCCGACTATATAACATCTACCAAGATGTTTTTTCCGTCAAACTGTTTCCACAAGTTGAGTCGGGCTGGCCTGCTAATTGGAAAAAAGAACAAAACATCCCAAGTTTCTAAACTTCGGAAGGTTGGCTGATTTCATTAGATTTTCTTTCCAGGGTATTTTCGCAAAATGCCAGGAAAAAAAACTTCCAGGAAATAGCTGGCTAGGTTTTGGGGATTCCTTAGATTCCCATAAACAAAATTTTCCCCAGAGATCCGCCCGAGAAAGATGTTGAAACCGCCAAGGTTCTGTATGACGGATGGCAAGGCCATGGCCCCACCAAAGCGCCTGGATAGGAGGTGAACCCAATCCCGCTGCATCAATGAAAAACCCAGCATTTGAAGATGTATCTCCTATTAAAGATTCGGTGATTTTCCAGCTAGCCATGTTCATTTTTTCAGGGGGGTAATTATAACAGCTGGGTCAGAGATGGTTGCAAAGAGTTGTTACTTAAACTACCCAATTTGAGGATAGAAGTTCTGGGAGGACTTCATGTCAGGAGATAGAATGGTTGGGAAAATGGAAGATGATGTGCTCCTTTTGAAAGGTAGAGCTGTTGGTATCCTATCCTGCTACTTGGTAAGCCTTGAAGCTGCAAAGCACAAAATATGGTAACAAGGCTTTATTCACATTGACATAAACATCATAAGACAATTAGTTCTTTGGAGGTGGAATAGCAATGTCATACGTGGTGAAATTTCCGCGTATCTTTAAATAAATTGGAAGTCTCCCACACTTTTGGTGGCTGGGGCCATACTTCCAACATCCTTCCCAAGAAGCTATGCCTTTTTGATCCCTTTTTGATGGTTCAGAAATCCGACGTTTCACAAAAGGTTGGTCCTGAATATCCCCAATATTAATCCACATGTTGTACTGATCCCTTCGGTGGAGATGTTGCCGTAATTTCTGGAAAAACATCACCATCAGAAAGTCCAAAAAACCACATGTGCCATTCGAGTGCCGGTGAGCATGATTCCATCTTAGAATTCAATAGACTTCACCCATCTTCGAGGAACAACATGGCCAAGACATGGCAAGACTAAGTACCATCTTTCCTCAAAAGGTACATAGCATGGCAATTTCAAGGTACATCTCGCGGGAATGCCACTTTATTAAGAACTATTGCCAGACTTGAGGGACTGATTTCTTTCTGGGAGGGGTGGCATTCGGAGGTACCTTAGATTCCGATGGTTTTTTTCAGTAGTGTGTAGATATTCAAAGTTCAGGAGCAACGGCAGTTGAACGACGCCTTCAAAATTACACCCCGGAAAACTAACATGACAATGGAAAAACAACTATTTGAAGATGTGTCTCCTATTCAAAAACTGGTGACTTTCTTTCTGTTGCCGTTTTAGTTTCGAGTTTCGGGGGGGGGGGGGTAAACAGCAACACATCGTCAAAGGGTCATCCCAATCAACCGACGTGTTGCCTTCAGCTCTTAGGGGGGCTGGCCACAGCCGCTTGTCGCGTCAACAGTCAATGTTGCTTTTTTGATTTTTTCAGATATCAAATTCCGTGGCTGAAAAAACCTGACTTTTTCAGGTGAAACCTGGAAAAACTAAAAAAGACGACACATTTTTTGGGGGTTTGGTTTTTGTGAAACTCAGAATGTACTAGATACTTTGGCAGGCATCTTTCAGATTTTTTGTGATCAGGTAACTGCTAAACTACTAATACAATACAATCACATACAAACTTAAGGGTGATCTACTACTTGTCATTTGTAGCTATCAAAGTCGAATTAAAAACACTGATGCTTTTGGACGCTTAGTAAATGGAAAGTTTCAACATATTTCTGTCACAAGTTGATGATATCACGCAGTTAAAACAGCACATCTTGGTGTATCAATCATTAACCCCACCTGCTCCAAGCTCGCTTGAACCAACAAAAGTGCATAAGTGAGCAGTGTCAACAACAACAAAAAAATGTATTTCCATCAATGGCTAGTAAATGGTAGTATCACCTGCTGCAAAAACTCAAGTATCAGGGTGCAGTTGATTGCTGATCAGGTGAGCATGAAAAAACATGGACTGCTACTGGGCTCTCATTGTTGCGGGGCATACGAGCAAATTGGCTAGAAGGCTTTGTAGCTGGACTATAAATCATTGTAGACTCATCGGAACGACAGGGGAAGACATCTACGAACAGATTGGCAAAACTATGAAACCATAAATATGACTATGAGATGTCAGGAACACGCACTTAAACAGAAGGTACGGAAAGGTCTCAAAATCAACCATCAAATTTTGCAGTATGGTTTTAGCTTAGCTTCTGAGAAAGCAATTCATTCCAAAATCATTGCATGCCCATTCTTGACTGCCTTCACTGAAGGCAGTTCGTTGGGTCTAAATCAACTTCTTTTCCTTGCGCTGCGAGCGGTATCCAGGTATGGTTGGCTGTCACCAGAAAATCTCTTGCGGCTGCGCACGTCGCACACACACAAACAAAGGATCGTGGGTAGAAGAACAAATTAAACCTTCTGAGCTGGGGGAATCTAGAGAAGAGCGCTTTCAAATGCAAGACCGTGAATAAATATCCGTATAAAAATTCATTGCAATAATATTACATTACACAACCTACAATGTGCTTAGAAACCTGGGGGTAGCTCCAAATCGCTTCCTATTATGAAGGGATTTTTGGTACCCCCCAGTCCGAGGTTCACCCCACAACGCTACACCCCTTTGCTATCTGAATCATAAGTCCCAGAGGTGGAGTAATATGATGAAATGTATTGAAATGTGATGAATGGATATCTATTATATTCATACCCACAGGATCCATGGGATCCATAGGACTGGTACATATATATATATATATACACACATATTTAGCTACATTTGGTTGGATTTTATGGTATATTAGAAGGTATATAAATATACCAGTCCCATGGAACCTATGGGATATGGATGTCGTAAAGCCAAAGGGGTTGACGTCCAAACTCCAACTCGGCTTCCAAACTTCCCCCCCGCGCCAATTCGGCTAAGGGAGTGTGCTGCGAATACTTCCACACAGCCGGAAGGTCTCTGCGAAAAAGCGCTGAAAATCTGAGAAAAAGTTCCAGGGTCTGAGAAACGCCCAACATTTTGGGCCCCTTCCATTTGTTAGGCCCTTATTAAAGTCGTGCCTGTCTGTTCGCCGGCCACGGATTTGTTGTTAAACCATCAAACCCTGGGTTTCGGAGAAGTCAAGTCAATTTTTTGCGGTCTCTACAAAGGTCAACCTTTTTGTTTAGCGTCTTCATCCACCAGGCAAGGGTGCCATTCGGATGGGAACTGGGAGAACCAACTATTGAGTTCTGTTGCTCCACTGGCTGCTGCTATTCTCGCCAAGGTTGGTAGTTTGCAAAGTTTTTCGTTTGGCATATCTCGGAAGAATTCCCTGCCTAATTACTGAAGCATCAAAATTATCATTGATTGACATCGCCCAATCATTCGCTTGCGATTTCAATCATGAGCTTCATGGTGACTATAGTTATCTAGTTGGCGGTTTCAACCCATTTGAAACATATTAGTCAGATTGGATCATTTCCCCAGGGTTCGGGGTGAAAAATAAAAAATCTTTGAAACCACCAACCAGTTATAGTTCTTTTGGGAACATTTCACTCAACCTTCCATTTTGTCTCCCTCTTTTGGTAAAGCTGAAACCCCTAAAGACCCTCATGGAGCTGAATGCCTTGGGGAATCGGTTGAACTCATGTCGTTTCAGCTGACCATGTTTCAGCCACCCGAAAATACCTACCACACACTAAACCACAAGAACGAAAAATAACAACTATATACAGTAAGTAACTAAAAAACAAAACGTTTCACAACGGAAAGATTCGTTGTAAAATTTGTCAAATCAATTCATTACCAAGGGAGCAACAAAACTTTCAGTTCTTTTGTGGCCTTGTGCAGCTGAAATAGATCTCCTGATTCTGCTGAATAACTTGTCAGTATGTCAACACATATAAGGACCACCCAATAATATTTTAGCCAGAACTCCCATCATCTTTTGAACTTTTATATGGGCTCCTAACTTTGTGACGAAACAAAATGTTGCATCATCTGAAGGAACGCTAAATGCCATGCCATCATTCATGAAACGATCCCGGGGGAGAGGCTTTCCAAAGGCCTGTCAACTTCAACCATTTGCACGGGGCAAATGCTATAAACATTGCTGGAATGTTGAGCCTCTTACAACACATCTCCAACAAACGTATCACTGTATGCATCACTTCGGAGTTAAAAACATATGAACCTACATGAATCCATGAAGCATGCATCATGCAACATATGATGCCCTTCACCGCTGTGGAGATCCGATTTCTTTCCTGCACAAAGCTTTGTTTTGCTCCTCAGACTCAAGCGATGCGGTTAGATCACCAAGGGTGCCTTCTTATACCTTTGCGGCGAGGAATGGAGGAAGACCAATTTTTCCATTGCACACTGGATAAATCTGAGGTCCTCTCTGCAACCAGTCACCACTACACGCTTTTAAACAGTAAAAAACCACCTTCGCACCAAATTCTATAGACAGATTTTGTAGAGACCATTTGAATCTAGGGCACCTCACTTTGTTTTTACCTTAAAACCCAAACTCAATCTACTAGTAGATATCAAAAGGTGAATTCATCCGTCCCTATGGTCGATGCTGAAACTTCGTGCAACCATTGGGTTTCCCTGACACCACGTGGTTGCAGCAATGTGGCATCGCCTGCCTTTTCAGGCTTTGGGAACAGCACCTCGCGTTGAGGGCCATGGGGTCCACAAAATGGGCCCAAAGTCACCAGTGACTCTGTAGGGTGAAAAAAAACCATTTTTAGGGGCTTGCAACACCAGTTATCCATGTATTAGGCTAGGCTATATTATTTATGGATAGAATCTTAACAGAGTTATAACTCCATTTACATAATATAACTAGTAGGGGCCCATCTCGTCCACGCTGTGGGTTTTTCCAAGCTTTCAACACTTTGGCGGAAGGAATTCGGTTTGAGGAAGGAAACCTTGATTTTGACTTGCCTGCTCGTGGTTTGCAAAGTGTCAGTGAAGGAATGGTTTTCAAATAGCAAAAACAACGTACCGAATCTTTGAACCCATCAACCCAACAACCTTTGCATTGAAAAACTATCTACTGACCTTGATTCTTTTTGACTTCATGGAAGAATACGCCTCGAAACGACTCTCTTACAAAAGATTCTTCCACGAAGGAAGAATTTGCAATTCCGCAACTCCCTGGTGATTTAATGCTGATTTCACAAAGCCAACATGATGCTCATCTTAGTCCTTGAAACAAACATGGAACATCTTATCCCTTGTTACAATACTATTAGGTGTGACCAATCAATCAAAATCAAACAAAAAAAACCTGCTGCGACTTCCGTTTCGGGGCGGGTTGGATTGGGCACCATGGGCATCACATTGTCCCAATCCGTCGTGATGAGATCTGAGCAAGGCCTTACCCATCGGCTGCAGGACTTACCAACTTTGTGGGCAGCCGGAAATCGCGAAAAGATTCTTAAACTGGTTGGTGGTTTCAACCCCATCTGAAAAATATCAGTCAAATTGGGAATCTTCCCCAAATAAATACGGTGAAAATAGAAAATATTTGAAACCACCACCTAGTAAAAGTCACGGTGAAGATCCAAAAGTTGCTGAGATGATGCCTTTTGGAATTGCTATCAAATACCAAATCTCCACCAAAAGCATACGAAATGGATCTACCTCTCAAAACATTAAAATGGTGAGATGTGTGGCATGTCTCACCCTTGAAAGGAAATCCCTGCTTCAAACATGTTTCTGACATACGACTTGTAGTTCCTCCCCAAGTAATCCAAGCTTTGCATTTTGAAAGTGGCAAAATCCAAGCTTTGCATTATTCATGGTTCATGATGATTCATATATCGGGATGTGTCTGGATAATCTATTTCCATTCAAAACCAGCTTCGGAAGACCGATTTTGGGAGGACTTTTGTACTCAACCACCTTCAGTGTTTTGGTCGCAGTACATTCTGTGATGTCGGCCGTAAAATGCCAAGAGGTGTGCCACAGTGGTGTTCGAGTTAACTGAGATCAACTACAACTTACAATTCTTTGTCCAAATGTTAGATTTTGATGTCGTCACAATTGTCAAAATATATATGGAGTCATACCACATATCTGTCTAGATTCTGTCCAGTCCACACCCTCATCAAAAACAGCAATGAATACAGTAACATACCATGGAACCATGCCTGCTTTTTAAATTGTATTAAATTGTACTGTTGTAGGTTGACCTCCACTCAACATCCCTTAAAACTAGCCAGTTTTTCCAGAGAAAAACATAGAAAAACATCGATACTTCAACGTTTGCCTCTGATTGTTGACATCTTTTCCATCCTGAGATCCCTGACTTGAAGAGCCATCCAGTCACTCGTTCACGATGCCAGCAAGTGCCACACCTACAAGTTGTTCAATAGGAGGGTTTCCACAGCAACGACGATTGCAACAACAACAACAACCACCATCATCACAAGCGCAATCACAACTCATGCAGGCTTAAATCAATAAATACACATGCAATGTAACTTTTGATACTATTTGTCGGTATTTGCATCTTCCAAAAACCAAAGCTTTGATAGGAAAATATCCCTTTTGCCGGTGATTGGACAAAAGCCATCACTAGGGGAGCCCGGACCAGCCATCGATGCAGCCGTATTTGATTTCCTGGTGGTGCGTCATCAATGGTCATCGGCAACTTGGCTAACATTGAACAAGATACTCCCCCACACCCCCTGAAAACTAACATGGCTAGCTGGAATATCAGCATGTTTAATAGGAGATACATCTTCAAATCTTGGTTGTTTTTCCATTGTCATGATATTGTCATGTTAGTTTTCCGGGATGAAAAACAACAAGTTGAAATGTGTCTTGTCAATTACAACAAGTTGACTTTTCAAATTTGAACCTCTTCCAGGGAAGCAATTCCCACCCTTTGGATGACGACCAGCAGCCTGGTTCACTTTGCTGTCCAAGCATGGGTAGAAAAGGGGTTGGACATGTGCCCACAAGTCATCCAGTAGAAAAACTACCTATACTGTCGTATCTTATGTCACTAACTGCCCATATCTGCCATCGCATTCTTAACCTGATTTCATACTCACATAATCAAATTCTCTACATCAAGTCAGGTCTATTGACATAAACTTGGTAAAAAGTACACCTCAAACAATGCCCCCTTTGAAGTTTTTAGGTGGATCACAGGTGAAATCCCACTAAGTTTCCTACTAGTTACTAATATGTAAGGAGCTATTCTGCAATCTTTGTAAACGATTCCAGGTTGGTCGTCGGCCAAGATGCTTCAGTTGGAAAATCATTCATTTTATTTGAGAATCTTCAGTCTAACATAACCCCCCCAACAAAAAAATCCAATTGGAAGACCTTGGAAAACGATCCTTTCCTTTTGGAGAGCTTTTGTCCAGGGTCGAGCCGGCGAGCCACGAAAATTTTGGAGCGTACAGATTGTTATGGCTGGTCAACCTACCCCCTTATTAAGTGCTTATGAACCATTGGTTTCCTTCCCTAAGGCCTTATGAAACCCTCATTTCTGGGGGGCACGTTGGGGGGGGGTAAGTTGACCAGCCATAATATTGGATATCCTTCCCTCAAGCATCCTCATTTTTAACCAAAGGAGTCCCTCACTGTCCCGGCCCAAGGCGAATTCCACTGCTGCCGACAATCGGGAGTTTCGACCTTAAAAAGGTGGGGAGGGATCTTCAAGCGGAGCTTGGGATGGATTTTCCTCCTTTTCTTAGACATGGAATGCACTTTTTCTTGGGTTTTGGCTGAAAGGGATGGCATCTCAACATGATCATCACCTCTTATGTATCGCAAAACCACTGGATCTTCTGACAAAAAATGGAAAACATGGAGCTGGTAATGACACTTGCATAGGAGTCTTTAAACTGCGAAAATGCGATGAGCCATCTATCAACTACATTCAACTATCCAGCAGTTGATATTGACATCCTTCTATCAAACACCATGAAACCATGTAGAACCCAACATGCAGTCATATGACATTTAGGAACAATGACCGAATGACCTCACTAAAATCTCCGATGTTGATGGTCAGACTGCACTCATAAGCAGTTGCTTCAAAAATGTATGAAATGAAATTGCAAACATACCATGGATATGACATGACATGATCTGACTATGTTCAAAATTCATCTACTGTAATTGTCCTTTTCAAACGCCAAACTTGGTACCAACAAATATTCGAGTCTTCCGTTTTGGTTTTTCGGTCTGGGAAGATTTGCGGTCAGTACCTTCGGACTCCGGACGGACAGTTGCGAACTCGCCACCGGGCATGACCACCACCTGTGTATCGGCTGGAAATCATGAGGGGAATCTATGCCGCCCCCGCACACCCCAAAACATACAACCCTGATTTTTTTTCCCAGCAAAAGTCCCTGAAAATGGAGGACATTGGAAGACTTTCTCGTTTCCTTATGGGAGGGACCCAAAAGGCCTATTTGCAGGGGCGACATGTTAAATTTCCAGGGTGTACCTTCCAGGGAACTAACATATCTTGGGAAGTTCGGAACATCAACGACTCAAAAGTAGCCAGCTGGGCGGGGGAATATGTAGTTCTTAGGGGCTTTTTGGCCTCAAAAAGGCAGGCCTTATTTCAGGGATGATAAATGGTGGCTCCTATTTTTTCGGTACCTTAATTTCATTTGGGTGACCTTAGTGGTCATAGATTCCCATAAATAGACTAAGAATCAAGCCACCAACCAAACGTCAAAAAACTAATAACTGAAAGCCATATCTTTGCAAAGTTTCAGCCTTGTGATCTTTGGGGACAAGCTTCCTTTTATTGAAGCTCATATCATTTCTGAAGGAAACTTGGGATTTTTTGATTCCTCCTGATTTTCGTGATTCCTCCTGATTTTCGGGATTCCTCGAAAATCGTTTATTGAAGTTTTTTCAGATTTTTTTGGATTCCTTCTGATTCTCAACTGAACTCCACATAAACTCTACCATTTTCGGGTGAGACCTGGCACTCAACAGTACCAGGTTGAGACCACCGATTTCCGCTGTGGCTGGATTTCTCAAAAGGTAGGATCAGGGGCCAAATGCCGTCCACATGCTGTGGATTTAGTTGGGAAACCCATGGGTTTTGAAAGGTTTTGAGTTTTGAGGGTCCTTAATTTCCAGACACCATTGAATTTTTACGGCTGGATCTCTGGAAATGTCGCCCAAAAACATTTTAAGAAGCATCATCTTTCAAACCATCCATATTTGGGTTCCCAAGATACATCATCTTCCAAACATTTTCAAACCGTCCATCTTTGCCTTCCAAATCATTGCTGCTATTCATTTTGTGGTGGGTCGAGTTGGATGTTCATTTGCTCCCCTGAAACCTGCCTGGAAATTCCTACTAAGATCATCAACTGTTGCACCACATGCAAGCTTTCGCATCTTGACGGTTTTTTCCCCACCCCAAAAAGGGAAAATATGTGCGATCGCGTGTAAACTCCCATTGGTTCCTTGTGTGTTGGGGATTGTCATCAACCCAATACTCGGGGTCCCAAGGTTTATATACCCATAATGCTATAAGGAATTGTCTATCAAAAACTATTTTGGCATTATTGGGATGACCATCCCCCAAATATAATAGGAGTTTAGACCTACGGGTACGGCATCATATGGCCAGCTGTCAGCTACCAACCACTCCTCAAAACAATGGCACCTTGATGGGTCCCAGTCGCGTGTTACGACACAAAGTCATGGAGACCCTCAGCACAATTGGACCCTCGAGCCGAAGCATCCCGTAGTAAATCAAGTAGTGCAGCCATGAAAAATATGTTGGGGGATATCTTTATGGTATAGGTTTTTATATATCCTTGAAAACATATATAGAATTTATGTCCATCATCAGCATCAGCATCAGCATCAGCATCAGCATCATCATCATCATCATCATCATNTCATCATCGTCATCATCGTCATCATCGTCATCGTCGTCATCAGCATCAGGATCAGGTAGTAGAGCAGCTCTCTCCAACATTCGAGGAATTACTTTTTGAAAAATACATATTCACAGTGTCACAACTTGAAAGGTCTCTTTAAGTGTCTCTTTATCTCGTCAAATTAACCGCAAATTCAACAGTTTTTTAGATACCCACCCAGCGCTTTTCCTTACTCTCTTGCAATCCCTACCTTGTGTATTTCACAAATAACGCAAGCAAAGTAACATTAGTGAATTAAACATACTGTCCTGGCGGGTTTAGTCAAATTGAACCCCCCTCATTTTGCAATGGAAACATCCACAGGGAGGATTCCACAGGGGATATATCTTCCATAAGAATATTTTGCATCAACATCATTTCTAAATTTCAACAAGGTCTCATTTCAACACCGAACATTTTTCAGCCAAAGCTTCCGAGAGTTTAAACCGGTCATATATTTTGAAAACCACCTTTTTGGGGAAACACGGATTTGCAATTTTATCATGCCGTTCCAAGATGTTACTAACATTTCTTATCATCAATACCTGCAATACCTCTAGATTCCAAGACCTTTCAATTACACTACATATTTCTCTCAATTATCTTCCAATCTTTCAATTCCATTACCTCTATATATTCCTATAGTCTTTTCTGTTTGTCTTTTTGTTGCAAGTCGCCAAAAAACCCTCTCTTACCGTTGCAATCCGCAACCTCACCCACCAGTTCCGATTCCCAACTGCCAAGCAACGAATCGCCCTCGGACTCGCCCACCAACCTGCGGAGCCCGGCCGGGCCCGAAAAGTAGGGACCGTTTCGGGAAGTTTCGGGACCCCACGTTAATAACCATGTACCTGGAAAACCTAGTGTACCATTTTTTTAGGCAACTGTGGCTGGTTTCAGGGGTAAAGTTGCTGGAAATTAACAGCAACTGGTTTTCCATGTATGATTCTATGATTCCATTTTTTTCATTTCCCATACTTTTCGAGATGGAAAAAACCCAGTTTTTTTGTGGGTGAAAGTTTCAAAATCTGAGGTTGATGGCCTATTCCTATTCCACCTTTCCCTGTTCTCAGTGAATTTGTAATGGATGAAAAATAATCGGTTGGGGAAACCACCATTTTGCCGCCTTACTTCAGCTTTTATTTTTTGCGGGGAAACGTGAAATGGAAGGTTGGTTGACTGGTCATTTATATTGCTTGATGGGTGTTCAAATAGAATATGATAAACATCTAAACGAGGTATAAACCTTTA
Source organism: Breviolum minutum Mf 1.05b.01 (assembly GCA_000507305.1). Taxonomy (NCBI): domain Eukaryota; class Dinophyceae; order Suessiales; family Symbiodiniaceae; genus Breviolum; species Breviolum minutum. Next base: position 64,545 of record DF240532.1, read on the forward strand.
TGTCAATGATGGAATTACACAAGTTTTTTCTTCCTCAACTGTCTAATCATATAGCCTCATCAAGATGGGACAAGCTAACAACGCTCCCCAAATCGTGATTTTTGAGAAAACCATTCTAGAAAGTACACAACCCCTAAAACAAAAAAAAGCCAGTTTGCCCCTGAAAAATCAGTGTCCCAAATTCCAGATTCGGAATTTTCATCTTCCAACCATCAGTTTTCCGATGCTTTAGCTGTTCACCTTGCGATGTCATCCACAGATGCATCCACCGTCTCCGTGCCGTTCACTCCAATGATCTCAGAGAAAACACGGAGTAGCATGGACAAAAATGTCTCTCAAAATTTTGCTGAGATGTGGTGAATGGGACAAACATGGTCCTAAACTTGTATGAAAACAAACATGTTTCGCCTTGAAAAATGCTAGTGACTTTTTCTCTTTCTTTGTAAAGAAATTATAAACATAGATGAACCGATCTTGGTAAACGAAAGGTTTCAGCGTGTATTCGGGGGATTCGTTTCTATAAATTTCCCACCAGGCTCGGTGGTTCCATCCGAACCATGGCGCTGACTCAGGTGAAGGTCAGATGTGTAGGATAACCCACCCTGATTTGCTCCTTTAGTTGGATCCTTTCTACATCCGTCCACATTCAGGGTAGCTATCCACATGACATGACATAACTGAACCTTGCTGAAACCGTGTAGATTGCAAATAGAACGATGAATGGATGTGCATTTGCGTTGCAAACGTCATCTATTCGTCGACACGGGGTTATGCCACACATCTTCAGAAAAACTACGACTTCATCTCCTACTAAAGGCCACCAAAATTTAGTCGAAAGGAAGTGACATACTGACAAAATCCAAATCTTAATCAAGGAGTCGTGACGAAGGTCCTAAGGTTGATTGAGTTGCACCCCTGATTTTTTCTTATGAATAATATCCCCTAAGAATCCAAACCCCTCCCTAGAATAGGATTGATGGTCCCATTCCCATCCCCACAATAGGACTGTAGGGTTAATCCCTTTCTTAGGACATATCTGGATCCTTAGGGATCTGTTTTTTTGCAGTGTATCTCTCAGGAGTTACCTTTTTCAACCAATCATTTCCAGCATCACATCCTCTGAAATCTTTCAAACAGGATCATTATCCCAGTACCATAGCCCCATTAAAATTCTACACATACTGTTGATAGATAAACTTTTTCACCAGTTGATATAACAGTTCAACATATATACACACACCTGAAACCCATTTATCCTTTGTTTTGGGGATTGGACTCTTGGACCCTCAAAAACAAGGCCTTTTATAATCAAAAACAAGGGTCACTTTGGGTTCCAGGTATATATATATATACAAAAATACAAACTTCATAAACCTCAGTGGGTTTTTAACCCATCTCAACTGGTTGTTGTTGTTGTTGAGGCTCCATCAACTGTCAAGGGTTTTTAGGTCCCCTGACACGATCACCTTCCAGGATCCACATGCCATCCTCTTCCTCGGTGACGCAAACCTTCCTTGGCGTTGCAAGGAAGCCCCAAATGACGACCCCGGCGGATTTTCGGTTGGAAGTTCGGCCCGTTTTTTAAGGAGGTTGACCTTCAAAAATAGGGGTTCCAGGTATATATATATATATGTTATATATAGCATTTCTATGAATATCACTGCGTATATTATGGAAAAATAGATGCCCACATTGTAACAATGTGATATGCCTCCATTCTTGATCCTTACTCAGGCGATTCATCCGTTGGGCCGCAAAATTTCCCAGGGCATTTCCCCATCGGATGAGGCGCTTGTTCAGTTCGTACGCATTGCCATCCTTGATTATCTCGCTGATGCCAACACCTGGGGAGACCCGTGTGGTGTAGCCGGCGGCGGATACCTCTGAAACAACTCTGGGGTAAATAGAAAGTAAGAATAAACATCGAAACTCTTGGATTTGTCTACTCTAGGATGGATGCATGTACAAATATCATATAGAATATATACTGTAAATATAAAAATATAGTCTGTGTACATATATTGATAATGGTGTACATACATAAAAACTATATAATCAGTGAAATACAATACCAAATAACATCATTTGGGCGTGGACCCCTCCGAGTAATAGTCACCACCAGGAATACGACATGTCTAGTAGGGGATTCATATGACCTTCATTTGCCACTGTTCCTGGGAGGGGGCCACACCCAAAACTTTCTATGATGGGGTGTAGTTCTTATTATAGTGTAATTATAATCTAGCTATAGTTTAATTGTAACATAAAAATATAATAATTATAATGTAATATCACATAACAAAACATAGTATATTAGAAAATAAGATGATAAAATTGAAAAAATGACGATAGAATTACATAGAACTACATAAATTCATAATCTGTACCAACATGTGATGAGAATCCTCGTGTCCACTGTCATGATGGTGGCTTTTCAAATCCGGAATCTCCACGGAAGCTGAAGTTTTCTTGAAGGAACTTTCAATAGCAAGAGTCATCAAGAAAAATGAAATGACTCTAAATTGAACACTTCAAGTTAAACGCATTAAATCGCTTGAAGTGCTAATCCTCTGCAATTTACTTTTCGCCAGCCCCATGTTTCGTGGTGATACTGACTCTAAAGAGTCGACGAGGATCAACCAAACAACAAAGCCATATCATTTCGTGGTGCTGTTTTGGTTTGAATCAGTACGATTTCATGGTTGCTTTTAGTTGGGGAAAAAACCCAACAATAGACAACCTGCCAAATCAGATGCATGGCTTGAGAATTGACGTGACTTAGCCGTTTTTGATCCATCAAATAAGATATCATGATATTATTTTTTTAATGCACAAGTCCAACTAGGTCAACACCAGATTTGGGTCTTCCTGCAACAAAATCAAGATGCGACTAGCTGACGCCAAGTGGTTAGTCGGTTAGGTCTCCCAGTCCCATTCCTCCTGGAAACCCATCCGGCTGGGGTCTTTTACCTCGAAATCCACCTCCAGGTGGCCAGGATATTGGTTGGTTGATATTGGATTAGTGGTTGGGAGGTCGAATGAATAATGAATTTCTGGTGCATTTCTAGATCTATCCCTGCCTTTTTTTTAAAAGAAACCACAAGGTGTTTGATGTTTGCTGCTTAGATTTTTGGGTGATATGATGATTCATAAAAATGGATCCTGATATATCCTGATATTGATGCGTCCTCCAAGGCTTATCCAAGTTGTTGGCAGGTATCACTTGATATCACTTGTATTGGAGATAAACCTATTGCTGTAGCCCCTGAAAAAAACCCTTCTTAAGGACAAAGTTTACACTCACCGACCTGAAATTCATAGATGGCGGTTTAATTCCTATCCGTTTACCAAACCTGCAAGTTCTGCTGAAAAACCAAACCCACCCAAACTCAACAAATTCGACAGCAAAAAAAACGTACTAAAAAGGTTTTGTTTTCTACCAGCAACTCACATGAATTCTACCAAAAAGCCCACAGATTTTCATGAATTGTTTGAGTCACATCAAGTAGTTTGGATCCCCTTTAAAAATCCTCCCGTGGAATTTTTAGACCAAAGGCGCGCCTTTCTTATCAGGGAGGTACTCCAACGCAACGCCCATAGGCTTTGGAATGGTCACATCAAACACAGCGCGGTCGCCACCTCAAGGGGACGAGTTGCTGGTCGCTTGCTGGTCATGGTGATGAGGCCACGGAAGAAACTAAACACCTTATGACTCTCCGTATAAATTGGTGGGTTTAATACGGATCCCCAATATGGGTGTTTCTAAAAATAGGGGTACCCCAAAATGGATGATTTATATGGAAATCCCTATTAAAATGGATGATTTGGGGGTACCACTATTTTCGGAAACATCCATATTGAGCTAGAATGTTCTATATAACCGAGGGTAGGATTTGTCACTGATAAAAAACCTCAAAGCACCCAAGGTTTTTGTTCACTGTCTTGGGGAAGTATTTGGAAGACCAACACGGAGGGATGGAAAAGCGGCCCTTTATCTACTGATTGAATCATATTGTTCAAATAAATTGAGATGTTGATTGGTATGGTATGTTTATTTACGAGGAGGGCATGTAAAGTACTATGGGAAAAAAACATATTTGACGATCAAAGCATCAAAATCATCAAATAATGATCTGTGCTGCTACATCGATGCCTAAAAGCACCAAAGTTTGAAAACAGATCAAAGCATACCCTCTACACATAGCCAGGTACTAAGGTACCATATAGCAACCATGTGCATTTCGAAGTCATCAGAATTTCCAGTCTTTTGTGCTTTCTGAAGCTCACAATTTAGGGAGTTCCCAATCCTCAATTACCGTTTAGGGTTGGAACTCGGGTTGCTCAATCCACTGGTCATCATCCATGATTGAGATTCCATATTCACAGGCCAGGATGACCCTCCGCCATTGACTTATGACTCGGATCCCATCATCTTTGGCAACAAATTCACGTGAATCCGTAATCATATAAACAACTCTTCATGGCCCTCAAAGTAGGGGCAATTACCTTCCCCAAATTTGAAAATTTGGAAGCAAAACCTAAGCTCAACTTTGTCGATGAGCTTCTTCCCACACCTTTTACATATATATATATATATGTACATTTATATCTCTTCTAACTTACGGCCAACCCGCGTGTCACATGATTTCTCCTTTCCCATCTCCCAACCTTCCCAACTTCCGGTGAGCCCCAAGGTCTCCAACTAATACGTTTCACCTTTCTGAACCATTCCACCCTGACATGAATCATCCGATTTTTTTTTGGGGGGTATCCGGGTATACACTTTTTCTTTCCAAAGGGTGGGGGGGGGGGGGTGAGTTCCCAAAAAAAGGTTGGAGTCAAAGGAACGTCAGCTTTTTTTTACATGTTGGTTAATGAGAGTCATATCTTACAATAAAAGCAACCAGGAGTGCAGATCCTTGATACTCTAATATCATAAAACATCATTTGACACTTAGATAAACAGTAAAACATTGGGACATTGACGTAGGTCAATTGATGGTGAAAGAATTGCGAATTGCTGTCGCTATGATTCATCCAGACGCCAAAGTTTCTCAAGGAATACTAGTTGGTGGTTGAACCAACCCATCTGAAAAATATGCTCGTCAAATTCGATCATTTCCCTAGGGCGGGATGGACATAAAAAATATTTGAAACCACCGCCTAGAATATGATTCATCCACCTCCAAAAAGATTGGAGAAACTCTTTTGGCAGAAACACCTCAAGCTTCAACACACGATTCATGACGATTCAGTCCGACAACATTTGGCACCTTTCGGGACGGATAAAATACCTTTAAACAAAACAATCACTATGATCTTCTCCATATCAACTGGTGCAAAGTCCATTTGAAAACCAAATTGCTTGATTTGTGTCTCTTCGGATGAATTTCATTGGGATGGTAGGGAAGCAGCACTTAGAATCGCTTTGGGCAGATGGGATGGATTGTCCCCTGAAGGTGAAGTTCGGGTTCCCCTCATTAAAGTGAATAGGTTATGACTATCCAGTTACTTCCCAGGTTTTTGGCAATCCCCAAGAGATGGACATGATCCACTTACAATTTGTTATGTGAAAAGAGCTTCAACTAAAAATTCAATCAGGAATTCCAAACGAAAGAACACAACAAGACAATATGATGCCTTTCGAGAAAAAACAACTCTTGAACACAATTCAAGTCAAAACATGAAAAGATCTGTACAACGCAACATAGGAAGCATCCCATCTCATCTTTCCCCAAATAACCTGGTGGCACGCAGCGCCACAGGGCTCTCGGAACGTCGCCGAAGCAAAGCCTCGGAAAAGGATTGAAGAAATGGGTTCCAGCCGCCGTGGCAATATCAAAAAAAGATATTTACAGTATGTGTTTTTCAAAAATGTTTTTTTCAGGTATCCTGACAAAAAACATTCCGCTGCCATTATCATGGTTTTCAAGTGGCCTTGAATCATTTTCAAGAACTCCCTAACGAGGGTAAAAACGAATACACCCCCGAAAACTAACATCGAACCTGAAAGTAGCCCCTTGGAAAAGGAGAAACATCTACAAACCAGCAATTTTTGGGTTCCATGTTAGTTTTCAGGGGTGTATCCACTATTTTCACTGGAACTGGTTGATTTTCACTTCCAAGACCCTTGAGTTACACAAACATCTACATATTTTGTGTGTGATTTTTGGCTGATTGTTTTTGCAACACCAACCTGAAACAGTTTTGACCTTGGATTTTCTTTCGGTGATGTCATCCTGGTGTTTTTGGTCAACAAAAATCTGGCCCTGAAAACTCATGCGTTAGTGGAAAATGAGGAAAGAAACCAGTGAGCCCATGATTTTCTGGAGGACTCACAAAATTCACTACCAGGTTCTTCCGAGTGACCCATTCGGGAGTTTTAAGTGACCTTTTCAAGGGTTAAGTGACCTCCATTTGGGGAATCAAAGGGTCACTTGGAAGAAGCTGGTACTTGAATTTTTCTAGAAGTGTTCTGAAACATCTAGATGTGAGAAAATTCACATCTCCATCAAAATATCAAATGTTGCTGGAGATCTTAGGCTCTTCAGCCAAGACATTGAACAAACATGAACAAACACCACGTGTAACACATATTTTACATATCCATAAGTGAAAACGATACCCTATCTCCATGATAGTCCTCCAACAAAAAACTATACCAAACAAAATTGTGTCCACCATCATCTTCCAAACCTTGTAGGTAACAACTTGGGCTTTTCTCCATGGGACTGGTATACTTACCTGCATGAATGACTCTTTTTTTAGGAAAATTAGTAAGTAAATATACCAGTCCCGTTGATCCTATCTCACATACAATATGTAAAAACTGTCCAAAATTTGTTGTACTAAGGTAGTGAACTTGAACCTTTGAAAATGGATGGTTGGAAAACGCTTGTTTTCCTTTTAGGGGCCCGGCTTCCAGGCAGGCGTGAACTGCTAGTTTCAGGGAGGGTAGGTGTATAAACCTGGTTGTTGTTTTTGGATACAGTAATTGAACAGTAGATGGCTAACAGTCCCTACATATTGGTTTATTTTCGGACCCTTTACATCTAACCTACCTTTTGGTATCTGTGCTGTGCCATCTATTTTGACCTTAAGTTAATCCAGAAATCTTGGTGAAGAAACCTCCAAACCGTTGTCTTTCATCCATCAGTTCAGGGCTTCCCAACAGCCACAGCTGAAGCACCCAAGGTCAAGGCTCCCACAGTGGGAATGGCTCCCAAACTTCCCTCGGGTCACGAAGTGGGCCCAACAAAAACCCACAAATTTGAGGTCGTTTAACTCCCACTTAGATGGGGTGAGTCATAACTCCCCATTAAAAACCATGTCTATATTTCGGCACATTTTTAGGGGCCCCATAACTTCCATATGGCAACCAAAAATCAGGCAAAACATGGTGTTGAAAAACCAGGTCAGTGGAATAGTTGAAAGGAAAACTCAAAAATCATCTTGAAACATTTCTATTTTTGGAGCTTTGCATCTCTCAACCCCTTCTCTTGCACTCCTGAAATCGATTTTTGCTCACACCTACCAGCTTGCAAGCTGCTTCCACGATAAATATGACCTTCCAATCCCTGTCTTTTTTTTGGGCGAGGTCAGTTTCAAGATTCCTTTGGATTCATAGCAATATTTTCCTTTGGATTCGATTGGTAGCCTCATGAACCACGTGTGAAATCCGGTGAATCTCTTTCATGGACAAAATGACAACTCACTGGTCACGGTGAATTGATCACTGCTGAAAGTTAAATCGAAGTTCTGGGGACGATCTCCGCTTCAGACGTATAGCATATATCCGTTTGACATTGTAACAAGTAATATGTATCTGTTCTGGCCGGGAACCTGACACTGGACATTATAGTAGACTCATTAGATATCGTATAGTTTACTATGATCATCACAATTGCTGTACTTAAACAGATTGACAACTAGGCTCCAAATTAATTGCCATGATGCCAAATGATATCGTGTTTTGAACCTTCTAACAGATTTTCCGTTAAATTTTGTTCCAGTGGGCAAAGTTAATGACATTCTAATTCCATCATCAAGATCAAATCATCTGGGTGAATCCACTATGATGTTGCTGAACTGATGCCATTTTGGCAGGTTCCCCCTACCAAACCACCTATTGTGTTGATGAAACAACAGATTTTCACTAACAAAACAACTTGGATTCATACTTGGACATTTGTAAATGTTAAGGGTAACTTGGCCTTCAACTTCAACCCTGCTTCCATTATCCATCCCTTTCTAAGATCTATATAGATGTCTTATACCGTATATACCTCACTTACTAAGCGCCTGATGTTCGCTAGTTTTCGCCGCCTGGGAGGAGACATCCTCGCTGTGGCTGGAGCTTTGTCGTTCACCTGTCGGAGGTATCAGATGTATCCTGGATACCCAAAATGATAGGCCTTGGAAAAGGTGGACTCCCCTGAAATATGGCCTTTTTTGGTATCTTAGATTTCTGGGGGGTATACTGATCATAGAGGAAATGATAGGATGAACATTTTTTTTTGAAGGTGAGGATGATAGCCATTTGATTTACCTCTAAAATCCGTTGATGAAGATGAGGATCATAGCCAGGCAGGTACTAGAACATAGATTACATGAGTCATAGATTGTAGGAGTGATGCATTCAATGCATGATTGTGTGTAAAATGATACCATGATTGATCGCAGATCAGATCATAGAAAACGAAAGAGACTGACTGCCAAGATACCAGAAGCAAGTTTGTTTCCAGGAACTTAAATCTTCAACATGCCTCATAAGATCGTGCAAAAGTGCAACACATTTAAACAAAAATCATATCAAAATACACATGTGCGTATCTGATATGTGTGCAAATTATGACATTTCACCAACCTTGCCTGTTTGTCTTTGTGTCTTTGTGACAAAGGAGACTCATACCAACCTGGATTTCCCAAGTGTGATTTTAGAATTCCATTTGCCTTTTGGTGACATGCGGCATGACTATCATCACTTCTGTAGACATGTTGAGAACACACCAATTTCATCATTGAGAACAATCTCCTAGGAATAATCTGAATCTGCATCTTTTCATCTCTTTTCTACATGGACCCATCTTTTGCCACTTTTGATGGCTGAAAAAATCGGGTTCCAATCATCTCAAAATTCCGGTTCTAAATTCAATATATATATATATATCACTAAGATTGCCAAATATCACGCTTATCATACACCCTGGAAGATTAATATGGAACCTGAAAATGACCGTCATTTTAGATGATGTTCCTTTTCAAGGCTGGGTGATTTTTAGCTGAACCGGCCGGGAGTACGGGTTTCATCTTCAACGCTGTCGCTGTTGTTTGCAGTTCGACATTTTTCCCAACCAACTCGCCTCCTCGAAGAGCAGGCCGGGAGGCCATACTGCCACCTGTGAAGAGTGATGTTCTCTATTAGCTTTTAATGGAATGATCTTTTGTGGTCACCGGCAGGTGGTTCAGGGTCGTTATTTTTTTCGGGGGGAGGGAAGATTACAAGTGGAATCTAAAAAGAAGTAGGATAAGTATATGATTGTAATTCAGGAATTACTTGTAATAGTCATATAGTGGCTTATCGTGGTACTATAAAACAGGGACTGTACTAGTACACATGATCAATATGATCCGCCCTGTGGTATATGTCTGGGTTGGTTTGCCCAACTTTCCCCCGAAAGCCGCTTCTGAAGGAAACCTGCAACGAAGCTGAGGCTTCTTAGTGTTGCCACGGCCGCCACGGCCGCCACAAGCATCTGGCAAGGGCCGTTAAGGTTGGAAGCATCCAAGTAGATAAGTCCACCATGTGGGAGGAAGAAATCCAAAGTTCTCAATCTTATGATTTGTTGGATCGAATCCCATCATTTAACTCGAATCTTTTGTTGCCTATTGGGCCATAGTGCCGTGAGTTGAACAAATGCTAGATAGTTGCTAGATGAGTTGAACTTTGCCAAAGGATATCTTTTTTCTTGTCCCACTCAGTTCTTCAATTTTGAAGCTTTTGCGTTTTCGGCGTTCTGAGAAGGGTCGGTCAAAATTCTACTGGCTGAGCTGGGGAATGCCATAGTGGGGCTCTGTTAGTCCCTGATAGGAAAAGTTGAAGCATCATTTTGTCAAAAAATCGGATTTTCCTGAAACAACCGAAACATGTCAACAAAAATTGCCTTTAGGGTGAGAAGTCACCTGATTTTGTTGCAGTTTGACCATATCTGCTGCAATTTGGATGGCCATTGGGTCATTGTCCTGGAAAAAAACCTAGTGGTTCGTTGGTGTCACAACCAGATGGGTATACGGTATATGTATAATTTTTCAAGCTGCTTTCTGCGTAGGCAGAAAAACACCCAACCCATCTGCCTGCATTCGGCTGAACATGATGCAAACCCAGGTCCTCACCAACTTGTCAAGCTTGATACCTGGTATATCTAGTTGGTGGGTTTCAAACCACCCATCTCAAAAAAAAATGCTCTAGTCAAGAAAAAGGATCATTTCCCCAAGGATCGGGGTGAATATAAAAATTCTTGGGTTAACCAACACCTAGATATCCTCTATCAAGGGGTATAGCATCTTCTTTTATCCCGTTTTATTTCTACATCTTTTGATGATTCAGTATTTCACCAACCTCGAGTTCATACTGAAACCTGGGAAGGCAACCCTCGATTTCACCAAATCCTAATGCCTGGTTGATTGACAACCTGGTCAGGGTATGTGCATATCTAATCATGTATAGTTGTATATGTGTATTATATCTAACTCAAAGGTATGATCATATAACCAACCTTAGTACACCGTAGCGAAAGTAGATGGCTTTTCACCCCCAAGTTCGGTGGATCTTTTTAGGGGCCATGATAAAGCCCAATTTCCATGGGAGTGGCGATCGCCATCGATCCTTTCCAGCACAAACTCCTGGATTCTGCTTCTTCTCGTTCCGCCCAGGATTTTTCGCCGGTTTCTGCCGGTCCGATGTCTGGAAAAACGGCAGCGGTAGACTCCTCACTCGAGTCTTAGTTGGATGATCTTACCAAAAAATCCGAGGTTGTACCTTCCCTAAAACTAACATTTTCGAACCTGAAAATGGATGGTTGGAATACCGGTTTCCTTTCGGGGCCCCGGCCTATTTTGAGGTGCTATGTTAGTTTCAGGGAGGGCGACAATTCAAGGGAATACAATTTGCATACAACAGCGAGTAGAAAATCAACATCCGAGTATGAACGGATGATGTAAACAGTTATTTCTTGAGAATTATTGAGCCTATCACTTGGTTAAAAGTTAAAATGGTAGTTGTGTCTATGTAACACTAGTCCATGCGCCTGAAATGTAGGCATCTTTAAAGTCACTCCTGCTCCAATCCTGTTGCAAGGGTTATATCATATTATACCTATGTATATTTGCATGATCCACGGCACAGGGTTGTTTTCTAAGCTATCCCGAACAAGGAGTGAAATAGCTGTAAAACTGGGCAAACTTCATCAAAGGAATGATGTGAAATAAGATATCTAAGCAACTCGAAAAAAATACTGCCCTTCAGGCAACTAGCATATCCTTGGGAAAAGAAAAATCATCGACACAATCGTGCCGGCTGGTAGGGGATCTGTAATGATCTGTAGTTCCCTGGAGCGTAATTTCTAACTCTATTTTGCTATAAAAAACTAGACATGCCTGGCCTCACCCCAAATCAGATTTTTGTCCTGCGATTTGGTGACCGACTTAACGTCGACAGAATCCATCTTCTGAGTGAACTTCTTCAGGAAAATTTTCACTGCAGATACGTCCTACTCAAAACCTCTTGCGATGACCAGGAGATTCAAACCTGACCGTTGCACGATCATTAGTACTTCCTCAAAAAAAATCTGCAGGAATCTTTGTTTTTTGGAGGTCTATGGCTATGCCCTGTTGATTCGTGTGTTGGCCATCGCATTCAGGGATTGGCGCCACCTGTTGGTTTTTCAGAGGCGCGTCAGCACCCGGGCGCCGTCGAGGTCGCGCGACCCCAAACTCAGCCTTGGGCCTCGTTGGCATTTACACCCAACAACATGATCCAAATCTTCAGATTTAAATATACCACTTCTAGATATATTGTTATAATAAAGGGCTCCTCAAAAAAAATATGTTGGAGGATTCCGTGTGTTGTAAAATGTCACCACACCACCTGACCTTACTGGAAGTACCCAAGCAACGAGAATTCTGAGGCTCTTTAACAAACTCCTGGACTTCTAAATGATGAGAGAATTCTTGAGGAACATGCAAAACACACACACACACACACAGCACTTTAGGACATCTCAAAAGATGTCCAACATCAGAAACAAACTGAAACAACTCCTGAAAACGGGCGCCTCAAGTGCCAAAAAATGGTAATCCCACATGGGATGATTACTCTTGAAAAACGCATGTATACTGTGTATATACATGTAAATATAAATACACACACACTTTTTTGATATATTTTTACACCTGAATGAATACAGTATTTCACCAGCCTGAACTTTTGTTAAATCAATGTTCGGATGCTTTAGGAAATTTCCTCCTACCACTAAATCACCTACTGGGAAATCCCTTACTAGTGATGCCACACCGTTGAGTAGTATTCACCTCTTGACTAAGCATCACCTGAGGCTCGAATGCAGCGCGAGGTCTATCATCACTTCATTGATACCTAGAAAGTGGATTACCCCCATTGCCACTAGCTAAGTGAAGCTCCGATTTTTTGGATCTCCAAGCACAAAAAAACGTTTCATCAGGGTATTTTGAGTAACCTCCAATATATTAACATAATTCTAGCCAAATTATTCAAATCATAATAATAGATGACAATACATCAACATAAATTTCCTTGAAATCAGGGAGGTTTGCATATAAACATAACATGAATCATAAACCTTCCTGGAGAAATCATCACTTCACATAAAAACATTATCCATCCAGCAGCATGTCATTCATGCTTTCGGGAATCCCAAACGCTGGGTGTGGACTTGGACAATTCCATCTCCTCCTGTGTGGACTTTTAAAGGATGAAGATGTTTGGTTGGTTGGTTGGTTGGTTGGTTGGTTGGTTGGTTGGTTGGTTGGTTGGTTGGTTGGTTGGTTGGTTGGTTGGTTGGTTGGTTGGTTGGTTGATTTTGGTTGGTTGTTTTTGTTTTGGTCCTGGGGTTTACTGGTAAATATCATTAAGACCAGGCCTTTTGATAGAAGATTGTCTATAAGAGCAACCAAAAGAACCGTTGCATGGAACCTAGACTGTTTCGGAAAACAGGAATCTAGAAAGCATCAATTCTGGTGTGTTTTTGGGATGTACAGTGCACACCACTGCAAAACTTTCAAAGACTCTCAAAATGATGCAATTGTGAAGGAAGCTAGTCTGCAAATCTTGAAACATGTCAGTCAAAATGGAGAATCTTCCCCCACATAGGGGTGAAACAAAACATGTTTGACACCACCACCGATTGACCATGATTTCAGTGACTCTTCGGGACGTTTCAGGGTTTGTCGAAAAAGAAGTCAACAACAACCTACGGGAACACCACATGGATGATTTGTTCATCAAGGTTCATGGTTTACTGCTCTAGGTAGAAAACCAGGGTTGTAGGAAAGATCTATGATGACTTACATCAGTTGAACAAATCCCAAAGTAGATCCCACAGCTCCTCCTATCTAGTTCTTATTTCTATATATAGATGGGTTGTAGGCTCTAGCTTTCCTTTCTTATGCCATTCTGGTAGAGTATAACTTGAAACGCCCAGAAGTGAATCAACTGAGGATATGTGAACCAACACAGATTATTTTAGACCCTGACGCATAATGCCAGTTTACACTTAAGTGAATCCAAATTTCAAATCCATAGAAATGCCACCGGCTATTTTGCGGTTGGTATCCTGCTTTCCAAAGATAATTTATCCGAACTTTCCATGGCAAGTTGCGATAAATTAATCTACGCTCTGAAACTCCGCAAAACTGTTCCCCCACAAAACGCGAATCTTAGATCTGACCCCCAGAATGCAATCGTCACCACCAGGATGACAGTACACTTTTAGGTTTGGGGATCCCTAAAAACCTGTATTTGCCACTGGCATCCTGCCTGGGAGGTACATCCTTCCAGCGTATACAAAAAAATCCCTGGTTACACTGTTGACAGTACGGAAAGTCGCCCAAATCAGATTTAGGCTTCAGAACTTTCTTGCTTATTTGTTGAGTTTTCATCAAATGGCAACATACCCAATAAAAGATGCATTGTCCAATAAAATAGCTCTATATTTTGTATAATTTGTTGAGTTTTCATCAAAACTTTCTGAACATTGTCTATTAAATGTGATGTATCAAGTAAACTTCCATCACCCGAGGTGCTAAGAAGTAATTTCGGAGAAAGCAACAACTATAAAATTCATTTCTATAGTCTATAGTATTCTTTTCCATATCCAACCACTCAAACAAGAACTACCCGTACCATCCATGTATGGTATATTTACCTACATTTGCTTGATTTTTTCTTATGGTAAATGTAGGTAAATATACCATTCCCATGCATGGTATGGGGTAGATTTGTTCTTCCCAACAAAGAATCCCAAACAACTACGGCACTTCCATGGAGGTTACCATCCTGGTTCATGTCTGCGTCAATGTCGCCGAACAAAGGTGTGGACAAATATCGCCTCGCATTGAAATGGTGTTTTGGGGAAGTGCTGGCCTTAACGAATCGTGATTTTGTGAACTGTGAAGAATCGCAACTTTTCTGAGAAGTATGTTATGTAAACATGTATATCTATAAGTATGTGTCTTTATATAACATTTATATAGGTATGCAATGGTATTATGCATATATTGTATATGTATGACAAATCATGTAAATACCGTCTCTTGACATGGAACATTTGAATATTCCAACTCCCCCTCACAAATATATCATGTATACATCTCAAATTTGTCTGCATTAAAAAACGTAGATTTCATCAACCTCATAGTTTGGTGCTAAGGACTCTGAGGTTGCTTGGTATCGCCATCATTATTCGGGCACTGAAAGCCGGTGCAAAACTTGCAGAAAGAATCGCATTGAACCGTGTAACTTGAAACGAATCATGTTACATTTAGGAGCCAAATCTTTTTCGTTTTTTTGATCCTTGTCAAAAATTTATCAATGCTGAATCACATTTTTGTAAGATCCTTATTGCCGGCAATGACTTTTGCAACAGCCTGGTATCACTCTGGGCAACATGGGTCTCCAAATATTCAATATTTTGTGAACATAGACGTAGGATGACATAGGCAGAATGCGAACTGCAAAAGAATCTGGGAATCCAAAGTCATGACTGTTGGGGATGATGACTAATTACATCTACCCTCCAGGAAAACTAACATATCCCCTACCGGCAAGATGATTTTCCTTTTCCCCAGGTGTGATATGTTAGTTCCCTGGAGGGTATGTAAGTTGTATTTTTCCCCAATTCTGAAGAAAATACTTACAGCCCCAAAAAACCAACATCTCCCTCCCCGTAAAAAGGGTCTATTTCAATAGGATCCATACATCTTCCAAACCTTCCGTCGTTTTTGCCGGGGAGTACCGTGTGGAGTAGCCACCACCAAGATGGGAGGTCACTGAGTCCAGCACTCGGCAGTGTCTGGAATCATAGCCACAATGGTGGAACCGTCCGGCCTTGGATTTTTGGGGTTTAGGGGATTGAAATGATGGTAATCTACCTGTTTTTTAATGATGTTTAAGGGGATGACATATCCCAACCCCTGTGTTTTTGGATGTTTTTGGTTGAATCTTGGGGAAGGTTGTGAAATATCACTTTTTCTTTCTGCAGATATGTTAAAACAATCCTGACATACTGTTGATGGTTCAGAAATCCCAAACAACTTCCTGGGATGTATAAAATCCGTTGTAAATAATTGTAGATAAACTACCGTTCCCTCAACTGGTGATCGCTGGATTTGAGCCAACGACGGTAGGATGACTAGGTAGTGGTTGAACCAACCCATTTGAAAAATATTCGTCAAATTGGATCATTTCCCTCAGGCAGGGCCCAGGTAGGGGTGAAAATAAAAATATTTGAAACCACCACATGGGATAGGAATTTCTGGAAACAATGTCTACACATGGATACAAATCGTAGATTCTTGCCTCCAGCCCCATCTTAGATCTAGAGGGGTAGAACATATCATGATCATTGGGAACAACCATGGGCTGCTGGACGTTTTTGGAAATAAATCATTGAGAATCATGAGCGTTTGGACCAGGTGACCAGGAACAACTATTGGCTCAACAAACGTGGTATGTTGAAGAGAGCAACCACAAGAGCCGATCCATTTGGCATCCTAACTAATCGAGATTCTCAGAACGAAGTCACACCAAAGTGACACCTGTTGATTCGGTTTTGAGCTCCAAAACAGATCCTATAACTTACTTGGGAGTAGGCCCCTGCTCAAAGTCTAATTCCTGGTAGGTTAGAAATAAAACCCTCATCTCAAAGGGGCTCAGAGTCATTAAGGGTCTTTTTTCTATTTACCAAGCAACGAAACCAGAAATGTTCTCATCACTTTGACAACAACTTTTTTGGGGGGGGAGTGCTTTGTGATGATTGATGATCATCAGTTTCCCATCCATCTGTTGGAGTCGCCAATCGAGGTCCTCCAATTCAACTCTATGTATCACTTGGGCCCCCCAACGCCTTCTTGGCAACCTCGGAGTTGCACAAGAGGTGAGGAAACTTGATGTTGCGTGGTGAGGATGATGATGATGATGATGATGATGATGATGATGATGATGATGATGATGATGATGTTGATGATGTTGATGATGAGGATGAGGATGAGGATGAGAATGATGATCATGACGATGATGTTGATGTTGTTGTTGTTGATGATGATGATGATGATGATGATGATGATGATCATGACGATGATGTTGATGATGTTGATGATGTTGATGATGTTGATGATGTTGATGATGATTATTATCATGATCATCTATTACTCTAATACTACAATTGTCCAGATTATGTGGAAACACTACTCTTCTCTTACTTCGAATATCCTCTTGTTCACTTGCTTGCTTTGACCGTGTTTTCATGTGTTTTCTCTTCCAAAACGTAAGGACTGCCCGCATTCCTCAAACGACTCCTCTCCAAATTCTGTAAAAAAGGTCAGCAGCATTGAAAAACTTCTGGGTCCTAAAATCCAATGATTGCGGGGATGTTTTTTTCTTTCGGAAGAATCAAGGACTGGCATCATGATTCCCTTTTCATTCCGTCATTTCTGAATACAAAGATTGACGAAATTGATACAAACCTCTGAGTCCACCTTACAAATGCCAAATACAAATGCCAATCCTTTAGGGTGAACATCACCTAAAATCAGTTGGGTAGAGACACATTGATACGAAAAAGGGGCCTTCTATTTTCTTGAACGCCTTTCAGCCACCAGAAAGATATCCTCAAAGGCTCCAATGATTTTTTTTTCACTACCTTATGAAGCTAGAAGGCCTTAAAATAGATAGCAAACATTCCATTTTTCCTATGGAATCTCTTCCCTCTTCACTTTTTCCCCATTTTCTACCATCTGATTTCAGGGATTCTGTAGCACTTTAGTATGCAATTAAATCATTTCCCGAAGTCCTTAGCTTCCCCAATGCCAGTGTGTACATACACATATGAAAAAACATATCATATATATGTATATATATATGATATATGTCATATGCATATGTATCCATATACACATATATGATATCAATATAATTCAATATATATATATATATGTATACCATATGTATTGTATCACCCAACCACCCCCCCAAAAAAACATGTTGAGTCTTTCCCTTCCCCAATCACAAAGGTCACCTCCAAAGCAGTAGCCACAGTGGCGCCACCAGAAGTTCCACAGAAAATTCCCTCGTACCTCGGGTGCGATTGGAATCATGTGGGTGTTTCCTTAAATGGTGGGTTTTCCCCCCCAAATCATCCCATTTTAATAGGATTTTCCATTATAAACCATGCATTTTGGGGTACCACTATTTTTGGAAACACCCATTTGGGATCCATCTGTTGGTGGCTTCTTTTAAGACCAACCGGTTTTGAGAAACCAACCAAAAGATAGGAAACACCATGGGATTTAGAAAGGCAGGCAAAAGACATCCATGTAGTTTTCACGTTTCACAGTTTTTTTTCATGTTTTGAAATGAACCCAAAAAAACACAGGGTATCTGGAGGTCAACATCTTTTGGGGAATCTGGGGGTGTTAAGGTCGTGAAGATGATGGAACTGTAGAGATACAGGAATGTGTTGTAAACAACAAAAAGGGTTTGATCCCCCCGACATCTACCATAGATACCAAAAATGATGGTTGGGAAAATGTATCTCCTTTCAAACATGGCTGTTTCGGGTATCTATGTTAGATTTCAAGGGGTTAGTTCTCCAAGATCTACACTTCAAGTTCAAACGGTACAAAGTACTGGATGGTGTCGTTGGTCACCTAATTTGCCAATGGAAAATGATCATTCCAACCTTCTCAATAGGAATCATTTTCCTTGTGGGTGGCTGTTTGGAAACCGGAATGCAAAATTGGGTTGATGACCATTGCCAAATTATAGTGAAACGCATGTATACGGAAACAGTGCCTGTGAGTTGCCTCTCTCAAAAAAACAACAAAAACAGTCAAACTCAAAAATCGTTAAGCACAATCCTACTTAGCACACCTCAACTTGCACCCTCATCTGATCCTCACCTTCTCATCCCCCATCTTCAAACATTTCCACCGGTTGACACGGTTCCACCCGGCTTGACATGAAACATAATCCCAATGTCTTTTCGACCAAAATAGGAATTCTTGACACCTCCTGGCTTTCTACAATCAAACAACACCTCCCCAAAACTCCAAATCCTCCCAATGTTGGAAAAGGGAGTCAGTTCTGGTGTTTTTTTTTGACCTCTATCAGGGAATCAAAATACTACCAACCCATAACAATGCACAATTCCAGGGGAATCCCTACAAATTACCATACATTTGCATTGTTTGATCCCCCAAAATTGGTCGCTTTTAATGACCCCTGTATATCGAGGCTAGAACTTGGCTAAGTCCATGGAAGTCTTCATGGCTTCTTGCGGATCCACCAATAGAATCTCATCCGCCAATTTCATGGCCATACCATCCTGGAGCTGACGAACATGTGTGGGTGTTTTTGTTTGTGGTTTGGAGGATGATTGTTGTTGTTGTTGTTGCTGTTGTTGTTGCTGTTGCTGTTGCTGTCGCTGCTGTTGGTGTTGCTGTTGGTGTTGTTGTTGCTGTTGTTGTTGTTGTTGTGGTTGTGGTTGTGGTTGTTGTTGTTGTTGTTGTGGTTGTTGTGGTTGTTGTTGTTGTTGTTGTGGTTGTTGTTGTTGTTGTTGTTGTTGTTGTTGTTGTTGCTGTTGCTGTCGCTGCTGTTGTTGTTGTTGTGGTTGTTGTTGTGGTCGTTGTTGTGGTGGTCGTGGTCGTGGTCGTGGTGGTCGTGGTCGTTGGACATTGTTGCTGCTTTTTGAAGTGATGGACCATTCTGTTGTTCTGGATGGCTGCATTTCTATGCTTTTTTTTGGGGGAGGGATAGGAACTTTTTTAAATGACCTTGAAAGAATGCAATTGTTATTGATGACTTTGTTCTGATGTGAACAAATCGAAGCGGTTTCTCAGCCGCACGGATGTTTCTTATTCGAGATAATTCACTTTTTCGAGGATGAACCATCATCATTTGTTGAGGGGATGCTCGTTGATGACTTTTGATAACGTTTTTCATCCTTTTGCTGATTCTGCTTGATGAGGATATTGGTTAATTATCACTGCATTACCCTGCTGAAAACAAGCATGGCAAACAAATATCCACCGTTTGGACTTTATAGCTTTTCAGAGTCACCAAGGAAATGAAGTCTCAACAAACGTCAAAACTGCATCGGACTTCAACTTCCACACCCAAGCCAAACCACTTGACAGAAAATAACACGTTCAGAAATTTCCCCTCTTCTTCCACCCATCGAAACCCAACATAATCCGCTGAGCACGCCCATAGACTCCCCCTCCAAAAAAATGAGTTGAACCTCTAGTTTGCCAGCTATTGTGGATACCCGCCAAGCAAAAAAGTACTTATAAAAGTCTAAAAAGTATACATACATCGTGTATACACATGTAAAAATTGTTTATACATACATCTCACTTGCGGCCATATAAATACATATACTGTCACGTATAGATTCATCAAACAAAAAGTGTAAATATACATAGAAACCCACATCTAAACATATATGTTTGATTATGTATATGTGTATATATGTATATTAATATGCAAATATAAAAATTACATATATACATACATATGTCTCAATATACATTTTATTCCCCTCAACATGAATCCTTTAAAGACTGCAAACTGCCTCCGTGACCTTTGGGATGAAGTTCGGGGTCCAACCTCAGGCCGTGTCGATGGCGAGGAAACGTTGGATTTTTCAGATGTTTCAGCGGGTGACATCACCTAGGGATTGAAATGATGGTACATGTAATCTACCTGCTTTTTTTGATGTTTAAGGGGGTGACATATCCCCTCCCCTGTTTTTTTTGGATGTTTTTGGTTGAATTTTGGGGAAGGTGGTGAAATATCAGTTTTTCTTTCTGCAGATATTTTTCGGTCACTCTTGTCAAACCAAAACCGCCCAAATGTCATGCTGGTGATTGGCATCAGAAACCGGTGGGGTATTGGAATATGGTTTTCCATCCCAAGCAAATATCTCAGATTGTTCACGAGGCAGGCAGAGATTTCTAAGTTCCTCTTCGTTTTTGCTTCTCACCTAACTTCAAGAAAGGACTTGCATGCTTAATTTCTACATTTTTTCCCAACATGCTTGAAACAAAGATCCAACAATCTCTCCCTTTACCATCATTAAAAAACATATTAAAAAATACTACATGACCTTCAACCAACAAATCTATACAAGTTCTGTGATCCTGAAAATCAAAGGCTACCTTTCACTACAACATCCATAAGCTCGGCACCTTGAATAGGATGAGGATTCCATGCCTCGCAACGGTGAAAACGATTAGGGGCTGTTGGAAACTGGAAACGGAGGGGTTTGTTTCTTACGGCACGTGTGGTAAGTGGTAATTTTAAGGTGATGTGGCTAAAACATGTTAAAACGAAAACACATTTGTTGCATCTGTTGGGTGGTAGTTTTTTGATTAGGGCATGATTTGATTGACTCGTTTCGTTTAAGATATGTTTTTTTAATGCTTAAAAAGTATGTGGCAACCCACGCGGCAGGGAGGCATCCACAAAGCCTGCTAAAAGCAGAATGAAATGGACGAAGATGATCTACGATCTTCAGACACGTGAAATGATAAAAACAAATCTCTGCATTTCATCAAAACTTCCCTTTCTTTTGACTAAATTCCGTTTCAAGTATTGCACCATATCCAACCAACATGGCCCTTCAAATATATTGTTTTAAACATGTTTTTTGGGTACACTTCCACCACGACGCGTCGTTTAATCTCCAGGCTTCCGGACGGGATGGCCTGAGGCAGGTGCGCCTTAGGTGAGGGATAATTAACAATTTCTACTCCAAATTCCATCCCTGCCAAAAAAAAACATGGGCATGTTTTTTCGGTTGGTTTTTGAAGGTACTGTTGTTTGGAAATTTTTGGAATTTGCAAGCTTGGAAAGTTTGGAAAGTTTGGGACGAGCTAGGAAATTACTCATTTGATCATCTGGAACATTTTGCCTGTGGCTGTTCGAATCTCACTGGCGTAGAGGAAGCTTTTAAAATCAATGAAGAGATCAAAGAATGTTCAGCCAAGACGTCGTTACTTCCTCTTCTTCATGGTCTTATTTAATCATTTGCACTCGTTTTTTTTTCATGTTCAAGAATCCAATGCTTTCATTTCACTCCCATTCTGAATGATTTCCATCAACCTCATCAAAACTAACCTTCCTTAAACTTCATCAGTCATTGAGTAATAATCGCAACCCGTAGGCGCTCCCTATGTTGCTGGAAGAATGCTTCCGGCCACCCACAACACCGAGGTCAGCACCAAACTTTCCCAGCACTTCCTTCCTTTCCTGTGATTCGGTTCGGATTTCACCGGGAGTTTCCAGGAAAATGCGAGGATGATGTCCTGTTGTGATGTATAGGTCAAATAGTCAGTTGGGGTTATAAGTAACTCATAACCCACTTATATGAAATGCAGGTTTTATGTTGTGGTTCCAACTTGGTTACTTCAAACGCTAGCACAATTCAGACCTTCGAAATGACCAATTTTGATCCAAGTCTGAACGCCATGCAGCTTTTGAACAGCTAGCCTCAACTGTATCTAGGTTAGGTGGTACTTGCAAACTTTTTTTAAAACAAAAAGTCATCAAAATAGGAATTTTCCCCAAGTTTCCGGGTGAAACATAAAGTTGAAACCACCTAACATCGGTATGAATGGTGTTACTGACAAGATTGGTGGGCTTAAACAACCTAATAAAACCAAGACATGGGAGACATGTGCCATCTACTTTCAAGCCGGGATAATTACCCTACCCTCAACCATCATAGGTACAGTTGATCTAGATTGAGAAGTCTTCTGGCTTCTACTAGTGACCCTTTGATTACCTTTGATTCATTTGCCGACTTGGACCCGAAAAATAACTTGTTGAATAACGCAAAACATATCATTTTGAACAAACTGGTGCAATATTATATATATATATATATGTATGTTCTTGTATGCTCTTTGGCAAGCGAATGGAAGCTTCCTTTTTTGTTAAAGAGGAAATACGCTTACAAATGAAGGATTGCCCCATTGCCAGGCCAGGTGAATTTACCACAGTGGGTAGCAAGAACAACCTCAATGAAATCCAACTAATTAGGGAGTTTTTTTTCATGAAAACCATGATCTTTGGAAACAAGGGAGTTTTGCTAATCTATGATTTCATAACAAAACACCAAATGATTCACAAACCTGAATTGAAATTATTATACCGTCATGATATCTAAACGCACAAAAAACGTCTACTTTATACCATCATTTGGAGATTCCCTTCGGCCTGTTTGATGCCGCTGGTGAGCAAAGCAGCAGTCTGGCGAGTTCCGATCAAGAGATGTGCCATCACAAAGCAACTCGTGTGGGGCAAAACAAACAGCATTGAGGCCAATTTGTCCGCTTCAACAATCACAGCAAGAGTTTGAGGGTCTTTGTTTTTTTTGAAAATACATCATGATGTTGCACAGTTTACACTAGTCTTCAAGAAAACAAGAGTTGGGAATGGTGAATTTTTTGTGGTTTTTCAACTGTGGGAGAGAGAATCCCCCCTCATTCCAAGAGAGAATATCCCATGTTGGCCACCTTTGGCTCGGAGAGGATGATCTTCATATTAGGCCGTGCCTGGTGGGTGGGTTTCGGTCAGGCCCGACGGGAGTTGAGGAGTTGTTGAGTTCCTTGTTGGGGTGGGATTTTGGTGGCTAAGAAAGGTGGACAAAGCGTACGAAAAATGGAAGGACTTTGACAATTGGAGAGATTCTGTTAGAGAAATGGGGGGTTTCTTTTGGTTGGCATGAATATATATATATATACATAAATATATATATATAATAAATATATATAATATATATATATACTTTAACTTTAACTTTATGTTGTTGGAAGCTGAGAGGTGTTACTTGCCTGTGTTGAGGGGAAAATGGAACTTTACAACCTCGTTTTGGTTTGGGATTCTTTATCTAAGCCATGGTTGTTGGAGGCAGATTTTTCCGTAATTGGGGCATAGAAATGGAGGTCTTTCGCCACTATCAAGAATCCCCGTTGCCATACCCCAAGCCAAGCCAGTACAGGCAAAAGCCAAGCCAGCTCACCATGATCGTATCAGCTAGTCACAACCCTCATGGACAATGTTGATGCAAGTGATCTCGGGTCTCGCAGTAAACACAAACAATTCATTTTCCTAAAGCTTCTAAGAATTCCAAAGTCTTTAAACTTTAGCGTCGACATCGCAGCTGAGCTACTCATCTCAATTTTTTGTTCCTCGAAGTGAGGCGCGGCAGGTGAGGGAAGGATATAAAATGCAATGTCTGCTCCAAACATCCTCGCAACAAAAACCATGAAACTTGTATAATTTATGCCATCAGGGCCATCAGGCACCCAAAAAGGGAGTCCAAGTTCCATATCAAAATCGCAAGCAACGATGTGACGATGTGTTTCTTGTTGTTGCTTAGTTTGTGGTTCTTTTTGCAGATCATATCCTCCGGAAAATGCGGCCGTTTTCACATCGTTTCAACCAACCACATCAGCGGTTCACTCCACATTCAGCGGAGTTGGAGAATCGTTCGGCACTGCGCTCTGTTCAACGAGTTCCTACAGCTGCACGGGAATTCAGCAGGGTTTTTCCCCTTCAATGCCATTCACCCGACCCACAACAAAGTGATATCCTCTTTTTAGGGATCATTACCCTCCAAGGTGTTACTATTTAACATATCCACGTCTTTGGGAAAGCCGGAAGCATCATCATTTTTTTGGTTAACTTTTTTTGGGAGCCCAGCTGTTAGTTGGAGCTGTAACCGTCGGTAACCATAACCATAGCCAACCATTCTCTCCTTTCTGAAGCCTTCAGCTTCATTGGCAGGATCCATTGGATTTCCATGACAATCAAAGCTATTTGGTTGGAGCACCGGTCGCAAAATTCATTCGGAGTGTTTTCTTTTGGACGGGGAGGGAAATATAGGGGTCAATTGCTGGTTCCAGGCCTGCATGTTTGGGATGCATGGAGAAACTGGAGGGAAAATTGTTCATCCTCAATGCTAACACTGAACAGAGAGGCCACAGGAGATAACCCGGTGTAACCAGTGACATTTGAAAAAAAAGTCTATACTTATCCTGGAACTGGTCAGGTCAAAGCATTACACTAGAATAGAAAGGCGCGGATTTGCTGAACTTTTGAAAGGAAACATGATCTCTACATCGTTCAAACCACGTGCTTTGATCCTGGAAATAGATTTGGATATATTGGATAAACCAGGAATGAAAACGGATTTATCAATAAACATACTGGATAACTCCTGGATATATGATAGATTTCCACTGTCGAACCCGCCAGAACATCATCATTTTCCCACTCTTTTGAGTTGCTCATTTATCTTCCATGGCAAGCATCATCTGCGAGGTCGTGTCCTTCTGTCTCAAGGGACATATGACCTGGTGCATTCAAGGTGCATTACAATCTCCAATGGAGGGAAACACCAGTGGCACAAAGA
The DNA here is from genome assembly GCA_000507305.1 of Breviolum minutum Mf 1.05b.01. Lineage (NCBI taxonomy): Eukaryota > Dinophyceae > Suessiales > Symbiodiniaceae > Breviolum > Breviolum minutum. Next base: position 89,777 of record DF240532.1, read on the forward strand.
TCTACAACCATCCAGCAACATACAAAAACATGGACATCTGACCATCCCGAATAGGAAAAGGATCAACAAACACGATGAAATTTAGGGATGTTAGTAGAATCCGCAAATACATGTACTTACCTACTACATGAATGGTTGATTTTTTTGTAGATTAAATACAAAGTAGGTAAACATACCAGTCCCATTGATCCTATGGGATATACAATATGTAAAGCAATTCCAGAATTGGTTGTCGATTCAGGTGGTGAACTTGAACCCTCGGGCCGCAATAACAAACATCAGTACATCCATGGACATCTTTTCCAACATGTCCGTGAATGTATAAACAAATAAACATGACTCCTTAACCCATCATGCAGTCTCTGTAGCTATGATACCCTTCTTAATATGTAGAACAGTTCCTGTACTAATGGATGGACATCAAAAGAGCAGATTTAAAGAAACGTCATCCACAGTTTTGCTTTACAGATCATAGTAGAGCGGGATTCATGTCTTTCATTCTGCCACGCTCTGATTTGAAATTTCGTCCACTCGGAACTTATCTGTCATTCACTCATCTAATTCACAAACCATGACACCGATATTGGCCATAGAACTCCTTTCCGTGCTATCATCATCCTCATCCTCATCATCATCTTCTTATCAACATCTCGTCATCTCATCTTTTCTCATCTCATCTAATCTCATCTCATTTCAACTAATCTCATTTCATCTTCAGTCTCATCATCCTCACATCATTTGTGCCTGTTCCCAACCTGTGTCGCCCGTGTCTCATCATCCCCACTTATCTCCGTATCCCCACATCGCACCTCCCGGACGCACAGCTCGCAAGCGACCATCCGTCCATCGCTGCCGTGCGCGGTGCAGCTCCACGAGTTGCGAGGTCCAGGGCTCTGCGGTTAAAGGAAAAGTGCCTCGATGTCTTCGACTGACCAAAAAAAAACGTCGTAAACCTTGGATCTACGGTTGAAGAGGGATATCCTTTTTTATTTGTGGACAAGTGATCGTGGCCCCCCCGTCCCAGTACCCCATTTGAGGCGGTAGTCTACACTATTTGTGAGACATGTACATGATGAGGAAGGTGAAGGGGGGCAATAATGGCCAACTCCACATTTGGCTGTCCCCAATAACCAATAGTAACCAGTAGTCCCTCCTGAAGTTTATTCAAGGGAGATATTTGGGGCGCCAGAAACTGATACACATCACCCCAGTTGATTTGTAGAAAACAAGGATCAAAATCATTACCTTTCTGATGCAATTGATTTCAATTCAGGGTGATGCTCTAGAAATGGATGGCCACCTTGAGGTTCTTTGCTCCAGATTGGTTGAGTAAGGAATACTAAAAACAAATGAGCAAATTTGAGGTTTCCTTTGGCACCCAAAATGTTGAGCCATAATATATACATAGCATAACATCATATGACACAATTAATTCAATAGAACATGATACAATATAATTACACAAGATAACACAAAATCCACATATATACACACAGTGTATATAATATATATTATAGCACATTTGTATCATATCTTCATGTATCTTTAAAAGAAAATCCTCCCTCAAAAACTCTGGGCCAGGAAACCCCAATGGATCGCTAACGCAGAAGCTGCATTGAGGTCCTGGCAGTCAGAAGATGATCGAAACAGCACACCCAAACTGGTTTCCAAATTTGATGCTCCTTTAGAAAGCTGATCATATATGGGGGTTTCCTTAAATGGTGGGTTTTCCCCCCAAATCATCCATTTTAATAGGGTTTTCCATTATAAACCATCCATTTTGGGGGTACCACCATTTCAGGAAACACCCATATTTCAAATGACTGCAGTCTGATGAGTTTTATTTTAAATCTCTATTCTAATTATATGATTTTTTGAACCCTTTCCCACGGTCTTTTACATGGGAAACAGCATCCCCTCCAATAATAATGTACCTATTATGCCAGGCGATTCAATGTGTAGCCCTCCCCTCTCCAACAAATTTTCGAGAACCAAAAGCTTCAACTGTCTAGATTTCCTTCATAAATAGTCTTCCCCAGAATCATCTCTGGTTCCAACCAACCCATTTGCAAACAATATGCTCCTCAATTTTCCCCAGAAAAATCGTGGTGAAAATACAAACGACTTGAAACCACTACCCCAAGAAAAGGTTGGATCTTGGTGGAGATATCCTGCTGGTGCCTCATCTTACCTGGCATCTGGCATCATTTCCTCCTTGCGGTTCCAACCCTTTGATTATGTCTCAAGATGCAAGGTTTACACAAAAACGAGTGGCTTCCTACCAAAATCATCCAAATCCCAAGCATTTTTAGAGGAGTTAGTAGAGGCCAGCATGTCTGGCGTTCATTCAAATCGTGCCTGGCGCTGGGCAGTCCTTGACAATCTGAACAGCTTCGGAAGGATCACAGTGTGATCCAGACATGAACCAACGGGGATGATAGGCACCTGCCAATCAAGACTTTTGCAACAACAGAAGGAGCTTAGAGGTGAAAAAGTGGTGTTTTTTTCCAGCTTTCCAAGACGTTTTTTTTTGAATCTATGCAAGGAACCTGAAGGAAGGTCATGATTTGTGGTCAGGATTCTTCCAGTAAAACTAGTCAACTGTCCAGTGAAGTCACCATACTTCATACCACTGACCATGCTGGAAACCCTCCAATGAATGCATTGCATAGCTGTTGTCAAGTTAAAGCCCTGAAGTTGTCAAAATCAAATCCCTTTGAAATGTCTGGTGGATGATGTGTGTTTATCAACTACAACTGTACAACATGACATTCCACAAGCATGTGATGATAATAATGACAATGACCACAATGATGATAATACTTATGGTAAGAATGATGATAAAAATTGATGAAACGTTTCGACCTTCCAGCCAGCTTAGTTCACTCCGAAGGTTACCCACCACACCGTGCCTATGGGTACCGCCGCCAGCTGGATCTGAAATTTGGATCCCAGCAAGCGGAAGACGGGACAGTACCCGGTGTCACCCAAGAAACACAAGGGCATTTCCTTGACCTTAGCAGTATGGCAGTGAATCAAACATCGATTGAGTCGGATGTTGTACTGATGATTGGGGAACGCCACAATCGCCAACAACAAATCCTAAAAACTTGAAGGAAGTAGAATCCAAGTTCATGAAACCTAATATTTAATGGTAAAAAAAAAATGCATGATAGGAATCGATTTTTCCGGTAGATTCCTCCACTACTTTTTGGGGCGAGATCACCTGAGATTGTCATAATTCGATTGATGGAACCTTGGAGGAGCATGCCATCACGTAGTGAATCTAATCGCTTCCGAGGATGACATAATTAAAATAAACGAAACGAAGGTGAAGCTAAATCGACAGGAAATTGTTGATTTGTAGAGAAAGAGAGGTATTCAAAGGTCAATGATTTGGTTACACACTGGACACAAAAAACTGTATCTGTAGTTTTGGATGAAGATTCCTTCACCAAGCTGCTTTATTTAGTCATTTGGAAGATGCCGCCAAGCCCAAAAAGAAACATGTATAGCGATGTGTGGGCACGGTCTTCGGTCCGCAGGCACAGGCAAGAACATTGCAAACGCACAGCAAGAACAAGACCAAGAACACCAGCAACGACCACAACCACAACAAAAACAACCACAACAACAAGAACCAAAACAACCACAACAAGAACCACAGTAGCAAGAACAAGACCAACAATCAAACCCACAAACCACAGCGCATGGCAATCCAAGAAACTTCTGCAGGGTCATTCTGATGAATTAATCCAAAGCCACACCAAAGCCTATCAACAGCAGAGAGCGTCTGCAAGCAAGCCATTGAAAGGGTAGTTTCCGATTGAACAAGCCATAAACCCAACGGATACGTTCCAAAAGTCATGGTGATTCATCATGTGATACATTTCCATACATTTCCTGAGTTCTGGTGCAGTAGGGTCTGTGGGAATTTACATTGCTGGAGGCGCATGCCAGTGGAAGGTTGTATGCATACAACATGTTGGGTGTTCTTGCATTCACAGGACAAGGGTGTTTGAAGCAAGTTGGATTGGAGCGTCAATCATGGGATCTCTCTCTCTCTCTCTCTGTCTCTCTTTGCATTCTGTCTATTGATAGAACAAATCTGACCCTATGCAATTTATTGAGATCTTCAAACAAGGTGATGATACTTCCCGATGCCAATTTCTCTTGCAGAATCTGAGATTCTTGATCTTGACAACGTGGAATCAACGTTTGACGATGCTATCATCTTTCTTTCATAAAATTCTGAAATTCTTTTGAACGTGGAACTGTTGAAACACAACATTTGGAATGACAGCTATCTTAGGAAAAGGAAAAAACACATGCATGAACATGAATCTGGGTAGACTACCAAACATCGCCAATCTGAAATGCAGTTCATGTCACTTTGTGGAGTTGTAGTTGTTTTCCATTTCTATCCAAACTAGTCTTTGAGGCTGTGCCTCAGATTTCTTTTTGGAAAAAAACAGAACTCAATGAAAGGTTACCTGAAGCATTTGCAGCAAATTTGATCCTCCCTGGATACAACATCATCACTCCTGTGTTAACCACCATTCTCAAAACTCATGGGAATCTCGACCATCACCCCCCGCAAACCCCCAACCAAAATGCCAAACGCTTCTCACTGCTCTTGCATCAGAATTCCTGCAATTCATATATTGAGAATCCATGAGTCAATGAGTATCAATGAATATCCCATGAATAAATCATGATGTTCATTATTCCGGTTGGATTGTCACCAGGCTTTTGTTTTAACGCATCGCTTCATGGCTTATGAACGCCACCATCAGTTTTTAAAAAGCCAACCAACTCGGGACCAACTCGGACCAACGAGGCACGTGGTATTTCGATCCCATGGCCAACGATTCGCCCAATGTTGGGCTGGCAACGCGATGATGGCCAAATCCTCATCGATGGGCACTTCCTGGCGGAAAATCGTCGAAAAAACGACTATAGGGTGTTGGCGACTTTTTGGACTATTGGGCAAGCCTCCCAACCAAAAGGAACCCTGTAGCAACACACAAAAAAAATTGGACAGATTTTTTTTGGCTGGGTAAATAGTATTTGGGGGGATGGAACTGTTGGATCCCCAAAATGACGAAGATGGATTAATGGATTTCTCTGAGAGATCATCAGTTTTTGCTTTCCAGACTTTGGATCAATCTTGAATAACTTTTGGAAAACACGAAAAACACTTTTAAGAAAAACTTTCCCTCATGCTTGCAGGAATCCACCTGGTAGTACCTGATGAAGTGGTTTGAAAGGCATAGAATAAGTTGGGTCAATGTGATTGTCTTTCAACAACTTCCAAGTGCCTGAAATGAAAAACAATTTTTGAAGTTTTCAAACGGCACTCTTTTTTTGCTGATTTACCGAGGGGGTGAATCGCACTTCCAAAAGTACGTTACTAAGGGCATGGTGCAACACCATCCCTTTTGAGTTGTCAAGAACAAACGAGCCAGGAACAAAAAAAGCACTTATATAGTTACATTTCACTATACTGGTTCGCAAATATAGATCATCATCATGGCTATCATGATGCCTTTATCCAAGTGTATAACCCCCTATATGACCCAAGAAATCGAGATGTCTTCACTGCTCAAAGTGCATCTATGACATGTGCACCCCTCATGGTACTTAAGCAAACCACCATCAATGGAAACTAACTCATCGTCCTTTTTTGGGGGCAAGTACACGAGTTGTCTTGAATTTTGTCCCAAAGAAACATCAAGCAACAAAACTAAAGAAGGGTCACACATCAAATCTCGTTCCAATCCAATCCATCACAAATCATAAAACAAGATGATCCTGCTGATCCTGCTGCTGCTGCTGCTGCTGCTGCTGGTGATGATGATGATGATGATGATGATGAGGATGATGATGATGATGATGATGATGATGAGATGATGATGATGATGATGATGATGATGATGATGATGCTGATGATGCTGCTGCTGCTGATGATGATGATGATGCTGATGATGATGCTGATGAAGAAGAAGAAGAGATGATGATGATGATGATGATGATGATGATGAAGATGAGATGATGATGATGATGATGATGATGATGATGATGATGATGATGATGATGATGATGATGATGATGATGATGATGCTGATNTGATCCTGCCTGCTGCTGCTGCTGCTGCTGCTGGTGATGATGATGATGATGATGATGATGAGATGATGATGATGATGATGATGATGATGAGGATGATGATGATGATGATGATGATGATGATGATGATGATGATGATGATGCTGCTGCTGATGATGATGATGATGATGATGATGATGATGATGATGATGACGACGACGAGGATGATGATGATGATGATGATGATGATGATGATGATGATGTTGCTGATGATGTTGCTGATGAAGAATCTCGTTCTGATTAATTCCCCCTCATCTCATCTCCCTGGTTTCTTTCTATTTCCCACCAACAGAAGGTTACACTGTGCACACCTTCCACCAACCCAAGTCCTGCCACCAATCCATCTCGATGGCTTGGGCCAAACCCCTGGAGTTGAACCATGATGAAAGACCCAAAGGTACAAGCCATTGAGCATTAGGACATCGCCTATGCAGCTGCCTCATGAATGGTTGGTTGGGACATTTTTGTGGGTTGCAAGGTTGTTCTGGGTGGTGGTTTCAAGTTTCAACTCATGTAAAAATACATTAGTCAATTCGGATCATTTCCCCAAGTAGGGATGAAAATAAAAACTATTTTTGACACCAACACCTAGTGTTGTGACGTTTAACACAAGAGCATGTAAGCGGAACTTGGGAACGTTGGCATCTCGAGGCTCATGAACTGATTTCAGCTATCAAGAGCATAGTATTCAAAGAGCTGGGAAAAAGCTGCAAGATTTCCTAGAACCTGATACAAGGGCACTTGGGGATTTTCTTATCAGTCTTATCAAGTACATTTTTTGGGGCTATGCAACAAACAACTCGCACGCATCTATGAGTAGTGACCATGATCTGCCAAAATTGTGACTTGCAAAACTGAACCCATTTTTCTACGTATATGAACATGAGCTGCACAAATGCTTTTCTTTTCCTGAGAAAACAAACAGCAATTTTGGGCACCTATTTTTGGTCTTCCTGGTATCTAGCCTTGAATGAAGATTGAAACTTTGAACATTATCCTACGAAATTTCATTCCAACTGACATAGGTTGCATCGAACACACACACACACACATATATATATATATATAATTATGTATATTTACAATTATGCATATTTACATACATCATCAGAAAAGCTAAACTTCGCCAATCTATATGTTTTCAAATATTTTCTCAGAAACATCTTTCTATCCTATCAATCTCTCAGATCAATCACCTCCCATCTTGGAATTACCTCCACACCTCCCAAACAGACTTGGGAACCCCGAAAAAATCCACCACAAAAACGGCTACATATCCACCCCGCCATTTTCACCTCACGGTTGCTTCATCGAGGTGATCGTAGTGTGCATGAGAAATCCTCAGCTGAGGTGGTTCGCGGTTGTAGAAAAAAACAGCCCAGTTGGAGGGTTGGAGGTTGCATCTAGTTGGTGGTTGAACCAACCCATTTCCAAAAAATATTTGTCAAAATGGGAATTTTTCCCCAAGTAGGGGTGAAAATAAAAAATAATTTAAAACCACCATCTATATAGACATGGTTGAATTCTAACCAAGATTCGAACCCCAAACAAGGTGACATGGCGCCAGGAGGCCAAGAGGCATTGGCACTGGCTATTTTACAAAAAAGTCAATACGGTTTCACCAACATACTCGTTGAGTCATGATTTACTTCATCACCTTTTTGATGCCTACTCGTAGGTACTTGCAACTTTAAAGTGGTCACAAATCACCATCCCAAAAGAGGAAAACTGGCAGAATTGTCAAGGTCAAATTGTTTCATTGAACTACATTTGCATAGAAAGTCGTGATTCCACCATCCAATCAGCCCTTCCAAATGGCATGATATGGTGTTGTAGCCTTTTAAACAAATTTAAAGCCCAACATACTGAGGATGTTTCAACATTTTGAGTCCCAAAAGCCTCTTCAAAGAAGGCACTTGGAAACCCGCTCGGCTGGGATACCGTTAGCAACTTTAGATTTCTGTGCCTTCGAATTTGGAGTTAAGACATCCACAAAACATATCATACATCAAGTTATGCCCCTGCGGATGGCGTTGTAGCAGGTGACTTGGAACACTTGAGCATCAAGAAATCAACTGTTTTGAAGCCAAACCATCAAAGGCTTTGGATCTGCTTGAGACGGTCGAACAGTAAGAAAGCATTTAAAAATATCTAAAACATATTCCCCCCAATGTTCATGAAAAGAACATTGAATAACATCACCTTAAACTCCAACCCTGAAAAAAGCGCAGCAAAACCTGCCAAACCCACCCATCTTTTTTTCGTCAACGAGTAACGCCACCACATCTGGTAATAAGTCGGATGGCCAATCGCTAAGATCCGCTTTCACAGGGCTCGGTGTAAATCGTTTGGGGCCCACGAAGGAAAAGGGTGAGCACCTTTCACCGCAAAAAAATCACGTGAGAATCCCTAAAGCACAAAAAACAACAGAATCCCATCTTAGTAGACTGGTTCGTTGAATTTCGGAAATTCCATATGACCATGGCTGCTAAAATATTCTAAAAACCCCATACCAAAAAGCAAAACCCAAAGAACCAGTTTCCTTTCCACTGCTCATTCGTGTTCAAGAAGGGAATCCAGGTTTCACAGGTTGGTGTGGGTTCGGGGTTGGCTGGCCATAGAAATCCAGTTTGAAGTCTATCCAAAAAAGGGAGTTACAATTTATAAAAGGTCTTTGAAACTCAACTGATCAAGATGCTGTAGTAGTACATTCCTTTCGAGTATATGTTGGAGTTCTGTTTGATATAAAGTCATTTATACACAAAACAGCAATTATGACAGATCCCAGCAAGTTTTCCTACGAGTGCAGTGCTGGTTAGAGATGATATCTCTCCGGTTAGATACTGTATAAAGACATTGTTTTATTCCATTACGCTGATTGGTTAATTAGAGATCCTGATCATGGTCTAATTATAAAAACCCTACACAATTACCAATAGGTAGTCCAACCAAAAAGTCCTCTATATTCATGACCTCAACAACCGAGGCTCTTATTTCCGTTGCTTGACATGATAATTCAAAAGCTGTGGGAATATCAGGGTCATCTGGATTGATCCATTCACAAGAAAAAATCCCGAGGCCTCTCGGAGAAGACAGGATCAAAGAGGATGATCCGCCCTGCCTTAGGGGCGTGGGGTGTGAAAGCTGAAAACGGATGAATCTGATCTTTCTTTTAAAAAAATCTATAAACAATTATAAGAGATTCTGAGATTTCCCAATAGTCAGGTTTTTGGGCAGATTACTTTGCTCAATATGGATACCTTGGATTATAGACTATGAGAATATTAGGCACTTCTGGTGCCCGTCTGGATGTTTGGGTGATGAGTTTTGGGAATGATCATCTTCTATTCAACATTCGAATAATTTCTTAAAGTCAACTCTGAAGGGATCTATGTAAAGGGAAAACCATCACAACTAACCTCACTTCAGAATTCACACTTAAACTAAAGCTATGCACGTGATTGAGCCACATGTGAAAGATGCACAATTCAAACGAGTTGGTTACATCTTTCTCCCATGTTTTGGGACGCAACTTTGGATCTCGTGCTAATTTTGTCATGCTCCAACAACAATGGTCCATTGGAAACAAAATAAGCACCCACACAATCAATGAAACATTAATGTGTGATTGTTGGGCGAGTCATATACAAATACTACACGGTACCATAAATTGAAATATCCGGATCTAATTATAAATTGGTCAACAGGTATCTTATAATTACATGTTTCCGGAAGGAAAACGCCTGGGACGCCGCCGTCCACATATTTATTGGTGGTACCGTACAAATGTGCAAAACAACGGTGGATCAGTCAACCAAAGCCACATAAATGCCCAGTACCGATGCATGGCCCAACCAAACCGCCACTGGACGTCTCTCCTGTGTTTTTTTTAACGTATCCGTGTAAGTTTAAACGGTGTTTTGGAAAATTCCGGTGATATTCCATGGCCCATACTATCCATGGGACTTTACTATACGTCTGGTTGATCTTGATGGCACATGTAGGTATATAAATATACTATACATGGATCCTATGTTGTTGTCAACTCCAGAGTAAATAAAAACACCTGGCAGTTTAACTAGGCACAACATACTTCGACCCCAAAAGTGACAAATTTGCGCTGAAATTTGACCCATCCTGACAGCCAGGGGTTTGTAAATCTGGGACTGATATTGCAGGTTTAATGCTTGCTGGGTCAACTGGGTTACATTGGATCCTCATGGAGCTGGGCAGTAAAACCTGCTGCAAAAGTATAAGATTTCATGAACCCCTTCTTTGGAGAGGTTGGCCTTTCTCTGCAAAAAATCAGAGGGTCGAGTACCACAAATCAAACAGTATGAAAGGTCACGTTACCCAAAAAAGTTGATGAGCCGAAGCTTTCCATGGATTTGGGTTTGTTGATGGGTGACCAGAATTGGTCTAGATGTCTAGTGGTCATCCAAATGTTCCATTGAGAAATGAAACTATCCTGGTCTCAAAGAAAGGATGCAGCCAACAGTCTGTCATTTGGCTCGCACTCTATCCGTTCAAGTCTCAAAACAGTGAGGCAACATGTGGGAAGGAAAAAAACACAAAGAATCTTGGGATAGCCAAATAACCTGACCTCTGGATCTGGCATCTTTTCAACCACTCTTCATCTGCTAATTCTCATGTGCCTCCATCCCCTCTTGTTGTTGTCCTGTCACAGAGTCCGTACACTGAGATTTATAGAAAACCCCAAAATCCGATATAAATCGAACAAAACACAATCACAGGCTACTCACCTGATTTTTGACAGCAAAATCCCCCATTTGTCCTCCATCCCCATCCGGCTCTCCTTTCGATCTCGTATGGCTCTCAACTGATCCCATGCCACAGGTATTGGACTTGCCGAAGTTCCACCAACATCCAGGTTCTGAAATATTGGTGGGCGCCCATCACGCAGCAAACTGACCTCAGATTTTGGTAGCAAGGTGTCTGATAGCGCCTAAGGGCACCTAGGAGATGACCAGATTTGAAAAGAACCTTTCCAAGCCTGAGAAAACCACCGTGTAAACATGAGATCTGATGAGTGTGAAACATGTTTCACTTGTGGTAACTTTTGTTTATTTCTGTTCCAACGGTTGGGATGCTCGCCAAAAAAAGGGGTCCGTACTGGTATTGTAACAACAAAAAACACACCTTTTGGTGGGTTATATGGGTGTTTCCAAAAATAGGGATACCCCAAAATGGATGGTTTATAATGGAACACCCTAGCAGAAGGGATGATTTGGGGGTACCCCTATTTTTGGAAACACCCATATCTCAAAATGAAGCTTCTTAAAGTCGATCGGCTTCCTACTGAAATTTGTAATTTCCTTCAAGGGATTTTTTGGGGGACCCCTAATTTGAGTCAACATCCAGCTTCACAGTCTGTTGCTCCAAGCAGCAATGTCTCCCAACTTCTTCTCACAGGGATCTTGACCTCACATCTTAAAAATGAGCTAACATGCTGGTGGAGAGTCTCTGTATGCAAAAAAAAAGTCAAACACGTAGTGCAATTTGGCAATTTCAGATGCAGAATGAAGAACATGTAGCATGACTCTAATTCTTGAAAGCATTATGACATAAGTTCTTTGAACAGGCATGAACAAGCTTTCTTTTGTACTACACTAACTCGAATCTTCTCTTTCTACCATCAAAGTCTGAGTACAAACAAAAAAACATTATAATACATTTCTGAATTCCAAAGATCCTTCACTACTAGTGAAAAAGAACTGCTAGGGATCTTTTCCAATAGATCTAATAGCTCCTGCTGTTTTCCCAACTCGTTGAAGTCTTGACAATTCCCCGACCTTCAAACAAATTTTCTTGAAAAGTAAAGTTGAAACGAGCTGCCATTCTTCTTCCAAGGATTCATGAAACGCCCAGAGGGTTGCTTCAGTGGTCTAGGTAACTCATCTTCAGCAGCGATGCTACTTGAAGTACTCCGGCTACTTGCTCCTTGAGAAACATGTACAAAAGAATGTGGCAGGACACATGTCCAATTTCTTAGTGCGGGACACTTTTGTTTGGGTTTAGAGGATTGGCATCTCGAATGACCTATGGGAATTGGCACATTCTATTAGGCAGTTGGTTTTTCCCAACTCCTAATATATTATCCAATATTACCAGCAGTTAGGACTAATGTTGATTTCATTTTTGGAGTATTTTTTGGAGATGTTGATTGCCCTGCTTGGTGAGGGACATGCAACTTGGATCCTTATCGATAAGTGTGAACCAACCCCCTTGGCCTTTTGTGAGACAGGTGCATCCGACTATAAAGAATATCTTGAAGATGTACTAAGAACAAAGGATCTAGCGATTGGATGCGATTGGCTGTATTCAAGGTAAACTGTTTGATATTTTTTGCCTAGTTATTGCTTTTGCCTTTCTTTCTTTCTTCGGTTTTCCATATTTGCTTCCCCCTGTTTCCCAGGGTCTTACCACAAAAAAGGATTATTTCTCCACCCATTTTCCGCACCTGCCAGGATGCTACAGGATGTCCGCTTAGCTAGCCTCTTTGGCATGAGCGAAGCCATGGTCATTGATTGGCACCGCAACAGTCAGAGCCTTGAGCTCCTTCTTATGAATAACCGGGGTGTTGATCTCCAACTCCAATTTCACCAATCAGGTTGGAGGATGCAATCACAGTCACCGATTCATAGATGCATATCTTACAGCATCACGAAATGGGTCGAATGATTGACTTTAATTTAATGATCTCAAAAGTAAAGTTTCCACTGGCTCCAGGTCTATTAATGAAAAAGGCCGTTTTGGCAACCAAAGCCCAAAACCATGCTTCCAAATCAAATCACACATCTTGCAACCGGCAAAAGACCCTTCAACACTTGAACTAGAATACATACCTTCCAACCTGCTCACTAGATATACCCACCTGAATATTAACATGTCCTCAAAGAAAGGAACCATTTCAAACGGAAATTTCATCTTCCAACCACTATTTTTCAGGATATGTCAGTTTTTTTTTGGATACCTGCCCCTTCATGTGTTCTTTTTTTCGGTCATCTTCCGAATCCGCAAATGGCAGCCATTGGGCCGAAGCGCTGCGGAGCAGTGGAGTGTTTTCATCCCTCGTCGTCCCTTCAAAGGCGGCTTTTAAAAAATCATGACTTGAGCCTCCCCCGGTAAAAGAAACAAATTACCTATATTATAATTTCATTGTTTATGTATTATGTATTGTATTGTATTGTATATTTATGTACCCTCCAGGAAATCAACATATCCCACCTGGGGAAAAGGAAAATCATCTTCAAATATGCCTTATCAGGGGGATATGTTAATTCCCTGGAGGGTATTCCATTTCCTGAAATATAAACTGTACCATCTTTTTCAGGGTGAGGATTCTTCACACAGAATAAGTCACTTTTGTTCTATTCGCAGTATAATCATGGGTAATTTTTGGATACGTATGAATATATATATATATCTATATGTATACTGTATGTATACATAATATAACAATATGATGTATCCTGAATAAAGCACATAAGGTGACTGGGGTAACTTTGAAAGCTGAAAAAAAACAACTTCAACTGGTTTCCAAGGCGACCATGGCAAACCGGCAGATGCAGCAGCATCAACAAGGTACCTCTGCTGCTCTTGCTAGGAACCTACATCCAAAAAACAACTCAAACATCTTAAACGTCTGGCAGTCGGCTGCCCAAACTATCTTGCATCATATGGATGGAACAACTCTAAAAATCTTCAAAGTTTTGCTGATGTGGAATGATGCACGGCCTCTTTGAACAAGTGGCCGGATTTACCTTCTGATTTTCGGATGCCCACGTGAGCCCTCTTGAATAGTTTAAAAGGGGGATACTCATCTCATGTCTTATAATTCTTCTTGGTAACTGGGTTGCTTTAACTTCCCCCTGTAAAAACAAGAGTCATCATGTTATTACCATCCCAAACGATGCACACGACCAAGGATAAATCACTCAAAATTACCATTTGTGGGATCCCTCCCAATATGGGTAATTCAATGATCCCTGAAAAAACTACCCTCCGGTAAACTAACATAGCAATGGAACATGGACCCTTTGAAGATGTATTTCTTATTGAACATAGGGATATTCTCTATGCAGCGAAAGCCATTCATAAGGCCATTTCTAGGGTCCCCATAACTCTATTTATAACTAAGATTCCTGGGATTTCCGTAAATGAAAGGGATTCTTACTTAATATGGGTACCCCGACTCGAATGCCCAAACCACCGGGGGGCCCAAAGCACCAATTTACCATTACAGTATATACCCTGAGAATTATCTACGAAGTACCAATTTTTGGGTTCCATGTTAGTTCCCAGGAGGGCAGTTGAAAAAATCCAATTAGTTCCTGAATCACTTCAGCCCATAAGCTGCCTCCTTCATCACCTTTCCAGCTCCTGCGAAAGTTCCACCAGTACCGTAGCCGGTAACCTCGTTGCGAAGCATGTTTTTCTTTTAAGACCCTGGACCCAAAAAAAGGGTGAATCCCCAAGCAAAAACCAACAAAAACAAATAAATAATTCAAAGCTTTGATCATTTTAATTTCTCAAGAACTTGAAACACTGATAATTACTATTGATGCTTCCGAAAATCTCGCAGTTGAGAGAGGCCTTATTCCAGTATGATGGGTTTCATACATGCCAAGTGTTGCAGGATTTCTGAAACCAACAGTATCTCTTCTCTTTCAGTGTTCAAATGCCATCATGCCAACGGCGAAATTGATACTCCGGATGTCAAAGCCACGAAGAACAGAAAAAATGGTTGTTGACTGCAAAACTATAAACCTTTGCTCAAGCAATGGTTCCTCGGGGAAAAAGAATCAAAACATAATTCTGGTGACTCCCAGGAAATAGCTTTTTCACGAAGTTGATGACCAAATTGTATATAGTCCCTTGCCATCTCACTTCAAGTCAAGCAGCTCGCCTCTCCTTCTGGAACTTCGACGTTCTAGATATCGTTAGTGAAATTTAGGTATCTGAGGGTATGCACGGGTGTGTATGGCTCCATTCTACAAGGCTGGCAATAAATAGCAATAGCAGGTGGTTTTGGGATGTTTTTGGCGACTCTCAAACCAAAATTGTAACTCTTACGCCGAACCCATGCCATGGTGCAACGATGTTTAGCTTGAGAACTGATGTGACCGAAGCCTTTCCCAGAAACAGGAAATTTGCGAGGAAGTCTCGCAGAAGTGCTTTGCCTGCTTCATGTTCACATCTTCCAGGCCCCCACGTACTGACGAAGTCCCGCACAGAAGGGATATATCATATAACTGATCCCCGTGAAAACACGTTTTTTTTTAAAGGAAGGACACACACCTCCACGACCTTGCAACAAATGAGTGCTCCTCACAAGCTAAAATGAACCTCACAACGATGATTGGGGAAAACTTGATTTTCGTAAATTCTGATACCTGGATCCGCATAGAATTTTCCCAACAAATTTCATACAAGATTTCTATAAGAAGACCTGTTTTCCATAGTGAATCAACTAAAAAAACAGCTCATGTTCTGTTGGCCATCCCTGCAGCTTCCTGGAAACGACCCTTACGAATTGAGAGCCAGACCCAGTAGTCAAGGTTCTTTCCCTCGAAGTCCCTGGATGCTCAGATTCCCAGTTGAGGTTGGTAGCTTATCCCACCTTTATATGACGGGAGATCCTTACAAAAAAGGGTATATTATAAACCCCTACTACTATTGGGTTGTGGGTTGATGAGTTTATCCCCTACTGTTGATGGTTCATAAATCCTGCACACCAGTTGAGGGAACGGTAGCTTATCCCATTATTTTACAAGCGTTTTAGAGATCCCAAATAATTCAGGCAGGCATTTCTGAACCATCAACAGTAGTACCATGAAAAAGATTTCGACTGCCAACTTCGTCGACAAAAATAAATTCTTGAGGATTGGTGGACTTTGGAACGGCCTTCGGATTGAGGTCCCATGGAAGTTTTCAGAACATAAATGCAACCATAGATCCAGTTTCAATCACCCTTCGCAGTTTTGCTTTATCATTTTTGCGAATCTGCAGGTGTTTTGTTTGCAACAAGGAACCTCTAATTGAGTGATTTTGACCTAAAACCCCGGAAATCTCCAGTCTTTCTCGAGTCAAAGGTTTTTTTTCGACTCTGAAGCTGATAGAACTTCACTCAACAGTTGGTTTACAAGCCTGTCAAGCCGGATGTGTGCAAGATAGAGCAAAACTATTTCAGTTCTGACAAAACAAACCTGCACAAAAATGCAGAATATTCAACAGGTGAAGGAAACATTCCTGAAGTGACCACTTTCATCTTTTGAAGATTCATAAAAGTCAGAAACTCGCTGGCCCTAAACATCCTTAAGCTTCTTTAAGAACATATTTTGCTACCAACCCAACATGGAAAGCTTAAGACCACTTCCTCTCGGGCTCTCTCGCTGGAAAAAAAACATGCGGCCAAGATGCTTGAGAATCTCAGGACCTGTGGTCTTGGCCTCGTGCTTGAAAAAAGATTGGGGATTGGGACCACCAGTACAATGGGGATTTTCGGATTTGGCATAGCACATGTATTTACACTACTTCTCATATATTATGTATATATAATTACATGAATATACATCTGTGTGTATGTTGAATATGAAAAATATATGTATGATATTCTTGTCTTTTTATTCAGGTTGTTTCAAAATGTAATCTGCCCCCTGTTCCAAGATTTCCTTCACTTATGACCCGGGACCCAGTACCGTTAATCAGCTTGGACCTGGACACTCGCATGTTCAGCTTGTTGACTAGTCAAACTAATTGGACATCCTCTCAAAACGGAGGGCGGGGAACATCAGTAAAGATTGCGCTTCAAACAACGACTTGCTGGAGGTTTCAATCTTTAGTTGCAAGACATTTTCTAGGGAAACTCTTCCCCAGGTTTTGGCAACCCTGGATTCATAACTCCCTGACTACCGGTGGATGATCCATCCACCGGATTCTGGATGACTTATGAACTTCCAAATCTATACAAACAAATATCTGGTACTTCTCTGAAATGTTGCGCTTCAATTTGGGATGAAGAAACAATCATACTTAACCCAGCTTTTTTTTACGGTTGTCATTTCATTTTTCATGTTGCTATGATTGACTATTTGTATATACCAAGCTCTACATCATATACATCCTTCAAAATATAATGACTCTAAATATCGCTCTGGTTCCATGTTCTAAAATCTAACATGTACCTTGGTTTCTTTCAACGATGAATCTTCCAGCCTGGAAATTCCTCAATTTTTTTCAACCAATCCATCAACGACTTCTCTTTGGGATGCCACACGTGGTAAGCAGGACCGGCCTGGTGAAAAACAGATGTCTTGATGAGTATCCTACTTACAAAGATGTAATAATACCCTCCCATAGTTTAACATGGAACCTGAAAATTCCACTCTGGAATAGGAGTTTTCCTTTTGGAAAACAATCATCTCTGATTTTCCATGTTCAACTTGGGGAGGGTAATAATTAGATGAGCTGAAGGGGTTTTGGGTGTGTCACCCGTCTCTTGAAACGCACCCAAAGCTTCAGCCACCTAGTGCCCTATGAAGTCTAAGACCATGAAAACACAATCACCGACTCTGGTAGAAACCCCAACAATGAAACACCCGCAATTCTTGTGGCAATTAACAAATTGTATAAATATGTTCTATTATTTTCACGTGTTCTTGCATTCCTATTGCTACTGCTGATGGCAGAGATCCAGCCCCAAATGAGATAGACATACATGAAACTTGATTGAAAGTTTTGCTCTGCATATCAAGTGGTTCGCCGGAATCCTCCCAGAGTGGACCGCCCTTCCTCTCCCAGCATGGCCGACCTCATTCTCAAACTGTCTGGCCAAAAACCAGCCATGCTTCTCAGCCAACTCCTTTGTTGTTTTCGTGCAGATTGTGGTAGGGGGTCACAATGAAATGCTCGAAGCTGGACATGACAAGCCTCATCTCAAGTGAACTTCTCGTTGTTACACCCATAAGGGAACCAGAAATAATCATGAAGAGGATTGAATCGGATTGAAGAGGTCTTTGTTTGATGATTCGCAAAAGCTTGGCAAAACTGTCCCTAAAGTTTGAATCAAGAGACTTACCAAACCCAAGATGAACTCAAAAGGACACGGGCGTGCCATAATTTACAGAATACTTCTTATAAACCACCTGGTGTTCAGGCTAGGATTCCACAATCCTTATCAATCCTTCATCAGTGCACGATTACTGATAGCTAATGATCAAAAATGATCATTCTCCCCCTTTTAGGGTTCTATTTAACATTTCTTACGCCAACCAACTGCTTGCCTCAAAGGTTTTTTTTTTTCACCCCCTTCGGCGTTGCCAAGCCGTCCTCCGCTTTCAATACCATACCAGTGCCACCCAAAGGTGCAGGTGTCACCTTAAGAAACAGCAGAAGAAGCCCATGGCCCAAGCCACTGGTGGAGGAGCTATGCTAAAAAAAAATGGGGGACCATGGGTTTTTGGTGATAAAATGCTAATAATTTGTGATAAATCTACCATTTGGTGTAGTTAAACCACTGGCATTTCCCTTAAACATGGCGGACCATGGTTGTTTGAAAAAAACAGCGGCCCCGAAATGTGCTCAGGGCATTTTCCTGGCAGTGACACCTCGAATAGACTATGATCATTGGTTCGATTCTCGCTTCATGAATATTTCGTGGGGTTTGTCATGTTTTGTCATACTGGGATTTCTCAAGAATTTGCATGATTGGGAGGGCTTAGCATACTGGAATGTTCTGCTTAATTGCTTTTGAATGTAGGATTCCAAATTCCAGTATCATCAGAATCTATACCCAACCCCACCTAGTAAAGGAAACTTAATGATTATTCACCACTGTTGTCCTTGAAAAAAGAAAGGTCGGAAAAATCAGCCGCCCTTACTTCTTGTGCGGGGCCCAGCAGTAGGGGAGTGGCCGGGAATAGATTCCCATAACAAGACCTTCCAAGACATCGATTCGCATCATGAATTCCAAACAAATTCACAACAATTGATCTTCTTAACATGGCGAATCCTTGATTCCCCCCCCAAAAAACCTATAATAATTAGAAGCCATTTGGGGTGCTAAACCCTGAACCCTAAACCCAAAAGTACCAGGATAAGTGGGTTTTGTTGTCGCTGCTCTTCCTTTGTCTTCCATCCACCTCCACCGTTGTCGCTTGAGCTCTCAACCACCACCTTAGCACCCATCATGCGCATAACCTGCTCCGGTCCAGGGGGTTGGGTAATGATTCAATCTGTATCCAAATGTTTATTTACCATACAAAATGAATATCAAAATATTGATATGTCGGATATGTCTTTGTATTTGGGTCCCCCAAAATAATTTACACTCGAGTTTTAAGTCACTAGCACTTCTGAGACATTTTTTGTTGGATCTAATCTCGGAAGTAGCTCCCCCTCTGTATCCCGGCATTTCATTCGAGACAGTTCATCTGAGTAACTTCCTGAAATCAAGTCATGTCGAGTGTTTTTATTGCCAAGAATGGTCATCCTACACCCCCACATCGGAATTTGGGTGCATGATTGTATTTCTGAATTTCGCCAAAACAGAAATGGAATCATTTTGGAGGGTTTCCCTTTTTCAACTAATTTTGAGATGACAGAATTCACGAAAGAGTCAAGAGGAAAGCTTCTGCGAGATGAAGTCAGAGTCAAAATTTCCATAACACATTTCATTGCAGCTTCCTATGAATTTGTTGGTAACCTCCATTCTCAGGAAGCTAACATTATTTATGGCTCCAAGATCTTGAAATCCCACCAACATCATCAAAAATCATCATGGAGGTATGTACTCACCTCTGTTAGGCTGTATGGATATGTTTTTTTGTTTTTTTCGCAAGGCGCTTCCAACACTCAAACTAACCTTTAAAAAATTGTACAAAACATGGTGCAAACATCAAACCTCTCATGTTTTCTTGGGTTTTCTCAAAAAAAGTCATGGTGATCCACCAATCGAATAGTCTCCAAGCCAAAAAAACACTGGGCTGTTTGAGTCTCAATGTGATTTCAATATATCTACAAACAGAAAAAGCATATGATTCATATGATCAACAAAACGTCTAAACCTTCAAAAAAACCCTCAAGATCACCATATATGTGTTGTTTTTTTCCTTAAATCTGACAGGTACTTGAGTCAGAATCCCTAAAAAAATAGAAGTTTCTTGGTCCAACGTCTTCCAACCAACGGTTTCAATCTCCATCCAACCAAACCGCCTTTCGTCGCTCCACGGAGAAGGATGCAGCCATGGTGCAAACGAAGTTGTATCCCCTCTGTGCGCACACCTTTTATTCTTTTGGGTGCAAAAAATCATAGGATTGATGGCTGAAAATATACACTGTCTAGTTGGTGGTTTCAACCCACCTGAAAAATATTAGTCAAATTGGATCATTTCCCCAGGTAGGGGTGAACATAGAAAATATTTGAAACCACCACCTAGATGTACAGTACCTCTTTCCATTGGGAAGTCAATGATTCAGTAGAAACAACAGCAGTTTTGGTACATGACGTACTGTTGATGAAAGGAATCCGGTGATCACCAGTTGAGGGAATGGTAGTTTATCTACCATTATTTACTACGGGTTTTATACATCCGAAAGGTGGTTGTTTGGGATTTCGGAACCATCAACAGTAGCTCGGCTATAGGGATGGATCATTTCAGGTTTTCTTTGATATTTTTGTTTCACAAATTGTGTCGGAATTGAAATACTTTTGGGAGGGTCAACCTAGAATTCTTAATTATTTAACTTCAAGCAATAAATTCATCATTTGGATGAAGTGGTAAATTAGTTAGCTCTGATTCAAAAATTAGGAGACTAGTTGGTGGTTTCAACCCCTTTGAAAAATATTAGTCAAAATGGGAATCTTACCCAAATAGGGGTGAACATAAAAATGTTTGAAACCACCACCTAGGAGATTAGTTTGCACCTACCCACTTTTTGGGGCCACAGCCACCGACCTGAAAAACCCTGATACCGTCATGATTGATTTAACTGTACAAACGACGACCATCAGACTATGGCTAGATTTGCGTCAGCCATTGCAGTCGTAAGATCTATCATGGATACCAAAAATTGAGGTACTGTATTTAAAAATCAGGAGTCGCCTTTTCCAAACCACGCTTTTTTGGTATCTTTTAACATATGTTCTGTGACATCACGAGAAAATTTGCGTTGATGCTAAATTTGCAGCAAACCATGTTACCTTACCATAAATTGAAACGACTTGAAATTTCATACTCTAAAACAGTGAATTTCGAGCGGAGTTGCCACCAGACTTCACTTTCTTCTCACGCTACTGCATATAAAGATGCTGTAATCATTTCATTTAGAATCTAAAACTATACTAGTCAGCTAACCTATCTGAACTAACCTTTCACCCACCCATCCCCGAAAAAAAAAAGACTCCTCCCAATATCATATAAAAATTCTGGTCTCAAACGTAGCTTTTCAGCGTTTCGCAGCCTGCATATGGCATAATGGGTTTTCCCACCACCTCCTCGGACCGAAAAATCTGAGTTTTCCCACCATCGCCAAGGCAATGCCAGTGTTGCCACTAGTAGCCTTCCGGTTGTTCGATGATAAACACCATCGAAAATCATGGTGCTAACCAACCAACCAACCCAAGTGAAAGGTTGGAAAACCTTGGGGGAGATTTAAAAAAATCCAAAAGATTGAAACAGGAATATATATATATATATACATTAAATGTGTAATATATATATATATATAAGTTCAAAAATCATTTGAATTGAATCTTGACTCTTTGACTTTCAAAAATAAACATTTCTGAAACTCAGAAATTAATACTGACAGTAACCGTTGTAATACTCTCAAAGATTTATCGACTCAAAAAAAACAAACAAAACCTCCTATCATCCGATCTTAAACCACCAATTTTTAGAGTGAAAATCTTTCCAGTCGGCAATATTTTCGCACCTCCACCACGGTGCCTCCAGGCCTTGGAGTGGATCATGGGATGGTTGGAAGATTTACCCTCCAGGGAACGGGATACATATCCCCACATTAGGGAAGTTCGGAAAATCATCGACTCAAGGTTGTGATTTTTGGTATCTTTTTGCTGGAATATGTATGTATCCGTTCCCAGGAGGGTACCCGTTTTATCCGAATTTTCATTTCTTCTAGGGGTGATTTTTTTTGCAGCTTCCCAACCCTGTGAATCTTTTGGACAGGTTCGGTGTATTGATTTCGGGTGATTTTATCCCGAGAAACATCTGTTATGAACTCTGTCATTTGTCAAGCTGGCGATGGCCATTTACCTTCACCCCTTTTTCGTTACGATTTCCTATACGGAAAAAATGCTGATCGATCTGATCGGCTTCACATAAAGACCAAGGCCAGGAAAAAAACTGACTAGTAACGAGTAGTTTGTGTTGTCAAAATGTCAGGGATTTTCAACCAATCTTTTGTTGATTGGATAGATTTATCAGTGAAAAAACGAAAAAAAAAACAACACATCTCCCCGGTTGAAAAGGAACATCATCTTCCAAAGATGAATCTTAGGTTTCCAACCTTTTGTTTTTGTTTGTCTGAAGGGTTAGATCTCATCAAGCCGATCCATGAGATACTGTAGTATATAATCATATGTATTAATCTATATGTATATATATATATACATATTGCACCATAGGAAATCACAATCTCGCAGGCACCATTTTTTAAACAAACATCTTTTTCTGAAGGTCTGACTTAAGTTCTCCCTTCTGCTCAGCATCTTCAATGATGGCAATAGCAAGGCGATCCTGGCCGCTCATCTTAACTACAAAGCTAAGATGTTACCAAAATACCTTTCCTTGCAAACTACCCCGCACCCAACTCACCAACAGTTTGTCAAGAACTTAGTCCTTCCCCTTATTTTTGGAGGGGGGGGTTCAAAATATCTTCCTTTCGGTGGGGACATCTTAGCAAAATCTTTGAACTATACAAGTCTGTCTTACTGAATCATATATGAATCATATGTCCCCCAAGGTCAACACCCCCAATGCCAAACGTAAAAGTCCTGCAATTTTTTGGCATTTTTTCCCTTGGATTTATTTGCCATGCGTCAACTGAGACAACAAGACCTCAACCCACAAAAATGATATGATTCAACAACAAAAACTCATCTTACATCTAACAACACCCCCACCAAAAATAGAAACTCATGGCTAACAACAACCGGAAGTCAATTTTGGCAATTTCCCAATCTTTACCTCCTGGACATTTCCTAAGCCATATGGTTCATGTGTATATTTACCTACGTACATGTTTCTTGATTTTTCTCGTAAATTAGTAGGTAGATATATCCTTGGATCCTATTTGCTAAGGTCAATTTTGATGATTCTCCAAATTTTCACCCTCATTTCCTTAAAGGAAAATCAACGAACATCAGCAACCGACCAACCAACCCATCCTGAAAATCCTGGCACCGTCGTCACCCTTTCCCCGCACCTTCACGGAGCTTAAAGGATTGAAGAATTCGCACCTCAGGATGGATCCCGAAGACACTGTTCAAAGATGGGATTTGGTGTTGCATTGATTAAAAAAAACATGTTCAAACATTTAATCCCATTTTTTGGAAACAACCATTTTTTTTTGAAAGCCGTGGGCCATTGTTCAAACTTGATCGGAATTTTAGACATTTCTTTGTGAATTAGTAATTGTGAGAATGATCTTCATGTTCCTAGGAAAGTCATGGGAAACCCCATAGGTTTTGTGAAATTCTCACGACTCCAATGCCTGGAAAAAAACACTCCATGGAGTTTTTGAGATTTTCTGGAAGGCAGGCCCCAAACGGATATACTGAGAGTGAACCCAAACTTCCAGCATAACTCATCGATTCTATTTGTTGAAACACTTCGAGTTTCAGACTTCACATAGAGGTTCACATTGGCCGGCGCTAATCGGTTCACCTGCATAGCAGCACAGAACTTTTGAAGAGCTTTCTTGCAGGAAACAAAACAAATGTACAAATAATCATGTGTATATA